>JASTWK010000968.1:0-61055 GCA_030770225.1 Temnothorax unifasciatus | reverse complement strand
TAATGCCCCTAAAGGTAATGCAGGCAAATCTAAACCACGCCCGCGCCGCCCAGGACTTGTTTGTCCCACTCAAATGGCGGAACGCGGTGTGTGGTCTTGGGATTATCGCAGAACCTACAGGGTTCCACAAACCACCCAAGCTGGACCCATGACAAATTAGGGATAGCTGCGGTCACTTGGAGGCACATGCCGGAATCCCCCCCGACCAATGTGTTGGAAGTCGGAGAGGGATTTGTGGCCGTGAAATGGGGGCTCATCTCCGTGGTGAGTGTCTACCCCCTCCGAGTTGGGATCAGGCCAGGTTTGAGCGAACACTTTTCGATCTCGACGCATGTTTCCGCAGATGTCTGCCTGGCCGGGTCCTAGTGGCCGGGGATTTCAATGCGAAGTCAACGCTTTGGGGCTCCCCGGTCACCAATAGGAGGGGCAGGACCTAGAGGCATGGGCGACGGGCCTAGGCCTGTGTTTATTGAACACAGGTCGCGAGTATACGTGCGTGCGCCGTCAGGGGTCTTCGATAGTGGATCTGTCGTGGGCAAACCCCCTGGCGGCGCGCGAGATAGAGGGATGGGGGTGGTAACGGAACCGGGAACGCTGTCGGACCATCTCTATATAGAGATGACAGCCCGCCCACCCCCCAAGGATGGTTGGCTCCCCGCCGGGAGAAGGAGAGGAGTTCACGGAGATGGGCCCTCAAGAAACTGGACCCGGACTTATTTAAAGCTGCGGTACTGGTTACGACATGGAGGGAAATGGACGGCGACGGAGGGGAGGGGGACGTGGATGCGAAGACGGAGGAGATAATACGGGTCATGACTACGTGTTGCGACACGGCCATGCCCAGGATCCGCACCCTCCCTCCGCGACGCGCCGCATATTGGTGGACGGAGGAGATCGCAAATCTGCGACGCTCCTCCGTCCGCAGCAAGAGGCGCTTGTTGAGAGCGCGTGCCGGCAGAAGCGGCGCAACGAAGGAAGAAGCGGGGGAGGCCTGGCGTGCTGCCCGTCAGGACCTCTCCCGCGCGATATACGCGGCCAAGGAGAAGGCCTGGAAAGAGCTTCTCGCGAGCGTAGAAGAGGATCCGTGGGGGCGCCCATAATAAATTGGTCAAGGACAAGTTAAGGCCATGGGCGCCCCCACTCACGGAAAGCATGGACCCCCAGTTCGTGGAGCAGGTTGTGGGAACTTTGTTCCCAGTAGGTGACGGAGGAGAGGTCCGGTTCCCAAGGATAGGAACTTGGGAATGGGACGAACGAAGAACTGGGGGTCACGGAGGAAGAGCTCGCGATGGGCGCTCCGCAGGGTCAGGAGGGGGAAAGCTCCTGGCCCTGACGAGATTCCAGGCCGAATGTGGTGCTTGGCCGCGGGGGGACTGGCCGGACGCATGCGAAGACACTACACCGCGTGCCTCAGAGCCGGCCCGGTTCCCCCACTAGATGGAAAAGAGCCAGCCTGGTACTCCTGCCCAAGGCGGGGAAGCCGGCTGATTACCCGTCTGGGTACCGGCCCGTGTGCTTGCTGGACGAGGCGGGCAAGATATTTGAAAGAATTATTGCCGAACGCCTCGTCCAGCACATATCCCGAAGGGAGGACGGAGGTCTCTCGGACAGACCAATTTGGATTCCGTGCGGGCAGATCGACGGTCGACGCCATTAAGCGCGTCCTTGCCCGCACGGAGGCTGAGATTGAGGGGGGGAGGGTGATATGGGCGTCTCGTTTGACGTTAGAAATGCCCTTTAACTCCCTCCCCTGGCCAGTGGTGGGGGAAGCCCTACTAAGATTCGGGGTTCCCCTTATTTAGTAGCGGTCCGTCCGAGACTACTTCGTGGAACGGGGTATGATGTACACGGACCGGGATGGCGTCCTGCGGATCAGGTTGATGGGATGCGGGGTTCCCCAGGGATCGGTCCTGGGGCCCCTGCTCTGGATCATAGGGTATGACCTGGTCCTTAGGACCCCCCCTCCCCACGCGGTGCTGGCTCTCAGGTTACGCGGATGACATATACCTGGGAGTCAGCGGGGAGGGTTGGAGGGAGCTTACCGGGCTGGCGGAGGTGGCTGCAGCTTGCGTGGTGCGCTCGATAAAGAGGCTGGGTCTGGAGATGGCCCCGCAGAAAACCGAAGTGACGGTTTTCTACAATAAAACGCGGGGCCATATACCTCCTCCGGAGGGACTCAGCCTCCGCGTCGAAGGAGTCGACGTCCCGGCCACTCCTCATCAGAAGTATCTGGGAGTGTGGTTGGACGGCCAAAGAAGGTTCAGAGAGCACGTGGCCCGCGTGGCCCAAAAGGCGAGGGGGGCGGCGAACGCCCTGGCAAGGCTTTTGCCAAATGTAGGAGAGGCCAGCGGGCGCGTGAGGTGCCTCTACGTGGCGGCGGTCCAGTCGGTGCTGCTTTACGCAGCACCAATTTGGTGGAAAAAGGTATGTGGAAACACATACCTTAGGAAGAGGATGCTGGCAGCCCAGAGGACTATTGTTATAAGGGCTGCCAGAGCTTACAGGACCGTCAGCCACGTGGGGGCGTGTGTCCTCGCTGGGACTCCCCCGGTACACTTGGTCGCCGAAGCTTACGCCGAAATGTATGAGCGTACAAAGGCGATCAAGGAAAGGCTGGGGAGCGTCCCACCGAGGGCAAAAGGGGAATTGAGAAGACAAACGGCGCAGTCGCTCGTCCTCAAATGGAAGGACTATTTGTTGGAGCCGGGGCTCCCGAGTGAGCGACTGCGCATGGCCGTCCAACCAATTTTAGAGGAGTGGGTGGAGCGTAGAAAGCAAGGGTCTACGTTCCACACATCTCAGGTGCTGTCCGGACATGGGTGCTTCGGGCAGTACCTGAGATGGATCGGGAAAGAGCGCACCACGCGCTGCCATCACTGCCCGGAGGAGGCAGACACGGCGCAGCACACGCTGGAGTTTTGCCCAGCGTGGGCAGAAGAGCGCCGTGTCCTCCGGGCAGAACTAGGAGAGGAAGATCTTTCCCTCCCAACGTTACTGCGAGCGGTTACTATTGGGGGGGAAGCGGATGAAAAGTGGAGGGCGTTCGTCTCCTTTTGCGGCAAAGTAATGCTGCCAAAAGGAGACGAGCGAAAGAATTAGGAGGGGAGAGGTTGATCCTCCCCCACCGGAAGAGGACACAGAAGACGAGGACAGAGAGTTGATGCCGCCCCCGCCTCCGCCAGGAAGGCGGAGACGAAGGCAAGGGGGGCAACGGGGAATCGGCGCCAGAGCAACGGCCCTGGATGTGGCACAGGGGCCGTAGGAGTTAGCGACACATCTGGGGGCCGGGGGGATGTTCCCTCCGACGGGGGGGCATCCCCACGGCCCCCACATCGGGTGCTCCCTGTATCTCCCCAGGTTAGGGGAGAACAGGGAGAGTGCAAAGGAAAAAAGGAGTGGGAGACGGCGACGGGCGGGCGACCCCCTTCGTAGGAGGGGGTCGACCCGCTCGCCGCGGAATAGATTGGGAATCGAGGATAGGCGCGGCGGCCCCGGGGGGGCTTGGGCGGATCTCCTGGGAGTTTCGCCACGGGCGCTCCTTCGGGCCGCACTGGGGGTGGGGGGGCCGGGTCTCCTGGGGGTGGAACACCCACGGGGGGGCCGGTTCCTCTCCCCTGCCCTCCACGGAAGGGTGCGAGGAGGGGAGGAGCCCGTCGCTCGCGGCGGTCACTCCTCCCTTCCTCGCCCGGGGGCGGGCGTCTGGTCGGGGAATGCCAGTCGCCCGTGCGTAAGCAACCCCCGGAGGGAGGGATGGCGGATGGGAGTGATGTCCCCCCATCCGCCACAAGTGACAGGGCGTGAGGAGGCTCGCGGAAGTATTACAATACCCAGGGCCTCCTCATACAACGCCGAGAGGGACATCCGGTGAGGTTTTAGTGGGTTGGAGTCCCACATAACGCCCTCCCCACCCCGGGGGAGGGGGTATGCGTGCGCATTTCCTCATCGATAAAAAAAAAAAGGTTACCAACCTCTATTCTGGGTCTCTGGCTGTCTGGCTGGATCTCTCCTTCTGGCTGCACCATCAGCTGACTACTCGCGATCAGCTGATCGAGATCTGGCGGCGTGTCATCGCTGCCGTCGATGGAAATTGTGGTAGCATCGAGACTGGTATTCTGTGAGTCTCCCTCTCGTATAGGAGTAGAGGATCGTACATTGGATGGGATAAATTTTAACTCGGCTTTATTTTTCATTTCACGCCCTGGCGTCGCCTCTCGAGTCTCCGCTCCCTGGCTCGGCCTCCTGGACATCGCTGCTGGTCTGGCTGGAACGTCAGGCACGCATGGAACGGCCTGAGTTACCGAAGGCGGTTTCAAGGTTAGGTAAAAGGGTGTGGTCATCAATAGTGACCGTTCACTCGGAGACCTAAGGTCAATTGTGCTACCCTGCTGTTAACCCTTAACCCATCTTTACCACCTTTCTTTGAAACATTTCCAGTTCCGTGCGAAGTTCATTATTTTATTGATCTCGATCTCTGCTGCGTTCTTCCAATCATCCAGAAATTCTTGTCCCATTATTTGGAGGCGTCGGTTTTTCTAGGGCTGGGCACCGACACAGCAGGTGCTCAATTGTTTCTTCTTCCTCGTTGCATTCTCTGCAGATAGTTGTCGTTTTGTAATTTTCCATTTCTGGAGGTTCACTCCGACCGCACAGTTTCCTGTGATCACTCCCACCGCTATGCGAACCAGGTTTTTCTTATGTTTCAGTAGTTGCCCAGTTCTACTGTTATCTATCTTGGGCCATAGATTTCGGGCTATACCGCAATCGTTCCGGTTTTTGCCAAGTCTCTTTTGTTTCTCCAATATGATTTCCTCTATTGCATCCTTCAGTGAGTTGATCGGTGGTAGTGGGGAGTCTATTACCTCCGCATCACTCCCCCTCGCCCCCAACTTTGCCAGTCCGTCCGCGCTCGTGTTGTCCCTGCCACATTTTCTGTGGCCAGGAGCCCGGCGCAGGCAGACCCTGCCTCCGCGGATCCAGGACAATGCTTCTTGGCAACTCACCACTACCTTTGATCTTACCGTTTTGATGCAATACTTCTGAGCGCAGCCTGACAGGTCAGAGTAAATTATGACATCCTCTAATGGTTTGCACGCACACCCCGATTAGTCTAGCTGTCTCCCTTATTGCACCAGATTTCCGCCTGTACGGCGCGGCAGCCATTCTTTAGTATGTATGACTTTTGAATGTTTAAGCGCCTCAGAGTAGATTCCAATGTCTGTGCCCGCTTTAGTTATAGAGGCGTCAGTGTATACTGATGTCTCATTTTCTTTTATTACTGAGTTATCCATCCCAGTCTTCCCTTGGAGGGGATTTGTATGTTAACACACCCCTCAAAATTATACCTGGCAACTAAGTAGTCCGTTGGACTATTCAATGAGTTTGGTCCTTTGTTACTACTCAGCTTTCCGATCTCTTCCAGTATTCTTGAGTGTCCGTAGTTGACTGGCTTCCAGAGGTTTGACTCCCTGAGTCTTACGGCTCCTTTTGCTGCCTGGCCTTTAACGTACAACTCGAGTGGTTGTAGGTTCAGGATTGTTTCTAATGCAGCTTGTGCTGTGTTATTCTTCACTCCTGTGATACCCAGGGCTGCAAGTCTTTGTACCTTGGTGAGGCACTTTTTGTTTACCTCCTTATTCATGGCTTCCCACCAGATTAAGGCTCCATATGTAATGATCGGTCTTATTACCGCAGTGTACAACCAGTGTATGATGTGCGGCAGCAGACCCCATTTTCTTCCAAACATTTTTCTGCATGCATAATAAGCGATCATTCCTTTCCTCATCCTTTCTTCCACGTTCCTTTTCCATGAGAGTTTGGAGTCTAGGATAATTCCAAGGTATTTAACTTCCTTTGAAGTGTAAGTACCCTTCCCTTCAATTTAGTAGCGTGAATTTGGGTATTTATACTTTCTCGTGAACAGGATAAGCTCGGTTTTGCTTGGGTCTACTCCTAGGCCGTTCTATCCCTGCCCACTTTGACAGTTCTTTTAGCGCAGATTCCATGATTTCACTGATTGTAGACAAGTATTTGCCTGTGATCAGTATAACTAGATCATCTGCATATGCTATCATTCTGATCCTTTTTTTCTTTTAAAAGCTGTTAGGATCCTGTTTATCACAATCAACCACAGTAGAGGGGATTATCACTCCTCCTTGCGGTGTTTGCCTCTTGTTGCCTTCTTACTAGTGGAGCTGTTTCCTATTTCAGAGGTGATAACTCTGCTTTCCAGCATCCTTATCACCCACTCGTGATCATGTGCTCCACCCCAATGTTTCTAAGGCCTCTTTTATAGATTCCGTTTTGACGTTATTGAAGGCCCCTTCTATGTCCAAGAATGCAGCAAAGTGTATTTCTTGTCCTTGAGGATTTTTCAATTGTTCCGACAACCACGTGTAGTGCACTTTCAACTGATTTACCTCTGAGATAAGCATTGTTGCATTTTGCACAAATTTTCTAGTTTGTGGTCTCTTTATATACCAAGTCTATCAGTCTCTCTAGTGTCTCAACAGAACGAAACGACGATAGACTAATAGGCCTAATAATCTTTTGGCATAAGTGTGACTCGGTTTACCAGCCTTAGCTATAAATACCACCCTTACCTTTCTCCATCTTCTCGGTATGTGGCCTAATTCAAGACATTCTACGAAGATTCTCTTTAGTATCCCGATAATGCTGCTCGGAGATTTTTGCAGCATAATAGGCAGTATCCCATCCGGGCCCGCAGACTTGTACGGACCAAAAGAGTGCACCGCCCACAATACTCTCTCCTCTGTAATGATCTTTTCCACCCTCGTTTTTCTCTCCGCGGGAATCTCCAGTTCTCTCTGTCTGCAGGAATCATCGTTTCTTACGTCATTGTAATTAATGTTTCCACATCCAGGGAAATGGGTGCTCATAAGAAGATCCAGGGTCTCGCTGTTGGATTCAGTCCACGAGCCATCCGGCTTCATGATGTTGCTTGGGATCACTGGATCCTTTGACAACACCTTTCTGAGCCTTGCAGCCTCGCTAGTGTCCATAAGGGATTCACTAAACTCTTTAAACGATTCCCATTTTGCTTCTCTTATCTTATATTTAAATTCATTAAAACTGGTTTTATACATATTCCAGCTCTCCTTTGTTTTATCCCTTTTTGCATTGTTATAGAGCTTTCTTGTTTTTGTCCTTAGTTGCCTGAGCTCCCCGTTCCACCAGGGTTTGGTGACCTTGCGCGAGCAGCCAACAGGACAAGATTTTTTGAAAGCTCTCATTAATGCATCTTCTAGTTCCCTAACTAAAGTCTCTATTCCCTCGATTGATGGGTGCTTAGACATTTGGAACTTTGGTCCCCCGTCTACGTACCCCTCCACGAGTTTTCTAAACATTTCCCAATCCGTTCTTTTGGGGTTCCTAAAGGGCTTGCTACTTGGGACCGCGCGGTTTATTCTAAACAGGATTCTCCTATGATCCGAGAAGGATCGTTTTTAAGGAGATCCTCCAGTCCTCTACTATCAACCCCTCCTCGCCTGTGGTCAAGGTCAGATCTATCACCTCTTCCCTAACCCTGTTCACGAAAGTCGGTATATTGCCTCTATTGCAAACGGTCAGGTTATTTGTAAGAATAAAATCCATTATCGACTCACCTCTCTCCATTTATGTTCTTGCTTCCCCATTGGATGTGATGTCCATTGGCATCGCATCCTATCACCAGTTGTCTGCCCTGCTTCCTGGCTCCTAGTACCAGGTTTTGGACGGCCTCTGGTGGTGGTTCAGCCTCATCGTATGGCATGTATGCGGAAGCCAAAAGAAGCCTTGTGTTCCCCTGACTTTCGCAGGTTGCCACGGTTAGGTCATTTGTGCTATATTGCGTTAGTAGTGTGAGTTTTAAAGATCTCTTTGCCACTATACACGTTCTTTTCTTACCTGCAGTTTGAGAATGTAGCAGGGTATACAGGGTATACTCTTTAGTCCTTAGTCCTCGAACCCTGTCTTTTGCAAGCCAAGGCTCTTGGATCAGGGCTACGTCCACATTCTCTTCAGTCATGAGCAGCATCAAATCCTCCGTGGCCGCCTCGCAGTGATTCAGATTAATCTGAACCACCCGAAGTCCTGGCCGTCTCGTTGCTCTGGTCATTTGGAAGCCTCGCTTTCAGCGTACCCAAGCCGAATTTGATGCTTCCTTTTGACTTCCTAAGAGATTCCATAGACTCGCCATCGATCGTAAAGACGAAGTCCTTTCCTTTGCCATTTTGGCTCTTAGCCGATGAGATGATCCTCCAGCTTTGAGTCTTCAGGTCTCTATTTTGCTTTCCCAAAATCTTCACCACGCTATCGTCCTCCTCCGGAACCGAAGGTGGGATCCACAGCGAGATTTTCTTTCTCAGCGGCAATTGCGACATCTGAGGTGACCTCGAGTTGGGCCCCCTGCCAGAGTTTGCCACAGCTGCCGACGACTTGCGTGACCTCCTCGCAACCGTCGCTATCCAGCTCGGCTATGGCCAACAGGATCCTCGACTCCACCTCCATCCACCTTTCGGCCGTCATCCTGCCATCCGGATCAGAACGATCTATGATGGCAATCCGATATTCCTCGGGCGAATTGAAGCTAATCGAGGGTTTGACCTTTTTCGCTTCGCTTTCCTCTCCGTTGTCCGATCGCACCCTTTTTACCGTTTTCCTTTCGGAAGGTGGCAAATTGGGTTTGTCCGGCTTTGGAGATTCCACCGTAGCGTTGGACCTTTGTAGCCTTTTTGCCGGTCTAATCCTTGCTACCTCTTTTTCTTCAGTGATCGCCTCCAATTTTGTTCCTGATGTTAGGCTTCAAATTTGGAGATCTTTTTTCTTATTCAGTTTGATGAGTTCCCTGTCCCTGACGGTCAGTTCTTCATCCTTTCTTTTGCTCATCTTTTTCAGAAATGACTGGGCATTTCTGTAGGCTTTCCTAGCCTTTTGAGCTGCCGTCATTTCTTTCTTCTTGGACTTTGTTTTCCTCCTGGCAAGCTCCTGGCTCAGCCTCTGATTCGAGAAGATCCCTCTCGACGTCGGAGTCCATATAGTCGACGCTGCCACTTTTAAGCGATTGCTCGTCATCGGTCGCCCTGTCGATCTGTACTTTCTCTAGCCGAGATGAGATACTCCCCGGACTTTCCCCCCGCCTGCAGGAAGTAGCAATCTCCATTGTCCCACTTGACGCTTGAGTGGTTCCGACAGCCAAGTGTCCCACTGTCGGCTCCGAATCGAGCAATATTGAGCCCCCCCCCAGAATCCGATCGGGGCTCAGCCACTTCCGAGGAAGTGGAAGGATTCCCCATTTCTGGGTTACCTCCTGGGGTAAATCTATTTGTATTGCTCTCTTCCATTATGGTTTCGGGTTTTGATTCCCTTGTCCGCGATCGCTTATTCCGCCCAGAGACTAGTCTCCGATTGTTATTCACGACTATCCAGAGGGATAACTCTCCCTAGACGTTCCACTATCCGCAACCTGTGGACGCGCCCGGTAGCATGGGAAAACTGCCTCTTCACTTTTAAAGTGTCCCGGGAAGCATACACATACATAGCCTTAAATTTCTACAAACACTGTAGTTCTAATTTAATCACTCGCATCTATTTTTTCACAGCGTTAAAATAAACTTCATTGTTTATACGCTTTACTCCAATCCACTTAATAAGCTTATGCTGTACATTCAGCGTCACTGATGACTGATCCACAAGTTAATGCATTTCGGAATCTTTACTCTTCGTCTCTTTCTAACTATCTCTCTTAGAGAGAAACGAAGAGTAAGTTTCCAAACAAATCAACTTAGTGAACCAGGCATCAGTGACGCTAATTGTACATAAATTTTCGAAAAAATACATAAAATAATTTTTTAAGCATATATCTATGTAAACGTTTAATGAAAATGCTCAAACATTAAAAAAGATTGATTTGGATTTGCTTATAACAATATACGCATTAATGTGTCAAATATTCAGTGACTTACTTAAGTGATTATTTCCTTCAACGTATTAGAATTTGTCACCAAAGGAAAACTATTGCTTGTACAGCCTGTGATTATGACTATGTTTGTCATTACTCATCACAATAACTTGCGTTTTTTAGAACACAGTACTGTCAACAGTGAACAAAATTAATCAACAAAAAAAACATATTCTATGCAAATTCAATTACAAACAATAAAACAATAGTCGCAAAAAAACAAAATTAAAGATTAAAAATGGTAATAAAAGAAAAATAAAATTAAAGAAATAAGAAAAAAAAGAGAAATTAATCCATATTTTAATCTTGTAATAAACAACACTGCTTATCAAGTTGTGCAGGAGAGCGTGCATGCGTGCGTGTGTGTGTGTTTTTGAATTTGTACATATGATAAAATAATAATTTAAACTTACCATGTTCCAAACTATAAATGTTATTTAATTTCAGCAAGAATATATCAAATTTTTGAAATAAATAATACAATGTCAACCAGATTTGTAATCGAATCTATATATCTACTGTAGTTCAACAAATAAACAATAAGAGAGTAATATAAAAGCTTTAAAATAATTCAGGAACCTGCTGAAAAAATATTGAATAATTAATAGACAATTTATCAAAATTACATTAATATTATGTAACAATAATAATTATTAAATACTATAAAACTTACATAAGTTGAAAATACATATTGACTTTTTTAATATTAAAAATTAGATGCAAACAACTTGAATAAACATTATTGACGAACAATCTTGTTCAATGAACCTGATATGTCGTCAGACATAGATCTTTTCATAATCGGTTTTGTACCTTGCAACAACTGAGCAAACGATAATGTTTCATTTCCAATTAATTTGATATCAGACGTTGTTTCCACATCTAGATAGAAAATATCATCTGAAAACAAACTCATAATATTATAATTGCAGTATAATACGATAATATAAAAAATTAAGTTATAAAATTTTCTATATAATTTACTTGACATTTTGACGAATCCTTTCATTTCGATTTTTTGTCCTTTTTCAAAATCAACGTTATCCTCAGGCTTATAATCGTTTATTTTAATTTCCAATTTATATTTACCATCAGTAATGGAACCACTACCAATAGTTTTAAAATTATTTAAACATATATTAAAACTGGTTTTTACACACTAATGTATGCAGACGACATAGCAGTGCTAGCAGAAGAGGAACAGGACATGAGATCTATGATAGGTAGGCTAGAGGGGTATTTAGACATGAAAAGTCTAACACTAAGTATAGAGAAGACAAAAATAATGAGATTTTGAAAGGGAGGAGGGAGGAAGAAGAAATATGACTGGAGATGGAAGGGAAAGAAGTTGGAGGAAGTTAAAGAATTTAAATACCTGTGGTATACATTAAAGGCAAACGGAGGACAGGATGCGCACATTAAAGAAAGAAGAAGGAAGGCAGCAAGAGTGATGAGAGAGGTATGGGGGATAGGAAAGAGGATGTGGAAAAAAGATTGGAAAAGAAGAGTTTGGTTATACGACACACTGATTTGGACGGTGATGGGATACGGGGCGGAAATATGGGGATGGAAGGAAAGGAGGGAGGTAGAAGGGATACACGAGAGATATCTCAGATGGGTGTTCGGATTAAACTGGAAAACACCAGGATATATGGTCAGAGACGAACTGGAGAGGGAGAAGATGAGAGGTAAAGCAAGCAAGAGAGCATGGAAGTTTGAAAAGAAATTAGAAGAGGGCAACGGAGGGGGAATAGCAAGGAAATGCCTGGAAGAAATGAAAAGAGAGATGGAGGAGGGGAAAGATAATAGGCAAATGGGAGCAGGAGAGAAAAGATTACTTGGAGGAATCGGGGTAGAAGACGGAGGGGAGATGGAGTTTGAAGAAGAAGAACTGAAAAATAGGGAGAACCTGAAGCAAAGACAGGAAGGGATGGAAAGGATTGCGAATTCGAAATACAATAGGTGGTATAGGTTTATAAGGAAGGACGGGATTCCGGATTATCTAAAGAAGGGATGGGAGGAGACAAGATGGAGTAGAATCGCAAGATTCAGATTAGGCAACGAAATTAGGGAAGGATTATACTGGGGAGAAGAGAATGACAGAAAGTGTAGGTTGTGTGAGAGGGAGGAGGAGACATGGGAGCATGTCTGGGAAGTCTGTACAAAATGGGAAAATTGGGACGGAGAGAGCTGGCGGGACGTGGTGGAGAGGGTACTGGGCGAAAAGAGAGAGGGGGAGGACTGGATGAAGGCGATAGAGGAGATGAGGCGGTGCGGGGAGAGGCAAAAGGAAATGGAGGGTACTTGACAGAGATAATAGACAATCTTCTAATTGCAGAAAAGGTTTAATTTGCAGGTTCAAACCCTGGCTGGGGTAACATTTTTTTCGCAATAAAAAATTAAACTATTTAATTTAGAAATTACATCAACGGACCAAAATCTTTGGTCGAAAATAATGTCTCGATACGATCCGGAAAAAGTGCTGTGTGAATCCGACAAACCAAGTTGGCTCACGGTGTTTCCACGTTCATATTGAAAAGACGTTATATTGCCAGTTAAGTCGAGTTAAAAATTCTTAATTATTATTCTTATTTTTCTCGTCAAAGATGATTCATCAAACGATGAAGGAAATGCACGAAATGTAGGAGACGTAGAAAATTTAATTCCTGAGGTGCCCATTGCTTCGTCGTCTTCACAAACATCAAATACAAGTAAGTAAGTGAGGGTAACACAAGATGTATTGAAGATCTTATTAACTAATAAGAATTTTGGCTTTGATTTCTTAACTTTTTAAAGTATTGTTTTCAAACTTCATGTGTAGATGTATTTAAACATTATTTGAAATATCCGTTATAGATACATTTGGTCTTTGACAAACTTTTATATGTAAGTTTATTGTAAATTCTCGTATCGTTTTTTTTTCTTCGATTTTATATATGCATTTACTATTGCAATATTTCTCGCGATTTAGAAAGCAAATATAAATAACAGGAATATTAACACAATCTCTTTATATTATTAATAGATAATACAAAACAACCGCCGCGCAAGAGAAAACTAAAACGAAAGATTGACGGAATATGTAGCGTAGACCGCCAAGAAAATATATCTCAAGCGCTCGCCCGTTTAATTGTAGTAAATCAATTGCCGCTATCTTTAGCTGAAAGCGAAGGCTTCCGTCAATTCGTGGCAATAATAGAGCCTGGATATGTAGTCCCTGCAACAAAAACAATTCTTTCACGACTACAATTAATTTACGATAAAGTAAAGACAACTGTGCAGCATGAGATGCAATGTGAAGATGCGAGTATATCATACTGGACGGATATTTGGACATCTCTTTCACAAGATGCGATTCTTATCAGTCACGGCGCATTATATTGATAAAGAAAAATAGGAATTGAAGCATTATACTTTATGCACAATCGGATTAGAAGAACGACACACCGCTGAAAATATAGCTCTGGGTTTGGAAATGATATTTTCTGATTGGGATATGGAAAACCAAATTTTTGCATTAGTACACGACAATGCATCTAATATGATAAACGCGAGAAAAATTTTACAAAGTGCAAGTAATTGTGCAGCTCACACTTTACAACTAGCCGTGAATGATGCACTGCAATTGGAGGAAATAGCATGTATCATACAAAAAGCAAGGGAAATTGTAGGACACTTCAAACATTCCGCGCTGGCAACGCAAGAGCTACATAATACTCAGATAAAACTTAATTTTCCGGAAGAAACGTTGATTCAAAGCTGTCCCACAAGATGGAATTCGACGTATTATATGTGTGAACGACTATATAAAAATAGAACTCCTATTTTGGCAGTATTTAATAATACTTCCGTGACATAACCAGCGCAAGCACGAAATTTAGAAATGGCCGCGAGCGAATAGTCAATTATAGACGAATTAGTAACACTTTTGAAGCCTTTGCAATGTGCAACCACCGTATTTTGCTCCTCATGCGAAATTACGATATCTTTGGTTCGCCCGGTAATACGCGGCATTATAGACAATCACCTGGCAGAAGATATTTTGGATGGAAATCTCATCCGCACATTGAAGTGCATACTTCGTCAATCCCTTACTAGGCGCTTCAATATGGAATCACAGTCTAATCAGAAAATTAGCGTACATCAAATTGCAAGTTTTCTCGATCCTCGCCACAAGACATTGACAGCCGAATCATGCGAAGCGGAGAAAATAAAAATAAAAGATTTTATTAAGGAAAAATTGCAGGTTAGCATATTTTTTCTTATTCAATAGTAGGTAAGCTAGGCCGGTTCTACCCCGGGAGCTCCGAGGGGGGGTGAGGGGCGGGGGATACCGCGGGGGGGGATACCGCGGGGGGGATACCGCGGGGGGGATACCGCGGGGGGGATACCGCGGGGGGGGGGGATACCGCGGGGGCGGGGGAGGGGGGTACCGCGTTTTCATGCGTCGCGGGGGAGGGGGAGGGGGGTACCGCGTTTTCATGCGTCGCGGGGGAGGGGGAGGGGGGTACCGCGTTTTCATGCGTCGCGGGGGCGGTGGAGGGGGGTACCGCGTTTTCGTGCGTCGCGGGGGCGGGGTACGCGTTTTTATGCGTCGCGGGGGCGGGGACCGCGTTTTCCGGCGCCGCGGGGTGAGGGGGCCGCGTTTTCGCCGCGCCGCGGGGTGAGGGGGCCGCGTTTTCGCCGCGCCGCGGGGTGACCGCGTTTTCGCCGCGCCGCGGGGCGAGGGGCGACCGCGAGCAACGACCGCGGCGGTCCGCGTGACGTCACCCGCTCGTGTTCCCGGCCCCCGTTCGCGCGCGCGGTCCCTCTCGCTCCCGGCCCCCGTTCGCGTTCCCGGTTCCGGTACCGTATATATATAAAATTTGCTTACCAAAAATTTGCTAACCCAGAACATTTGGCATGAAAGTTCCATGCGGTTTGTTTATTCCTTCTTTCTGTCTGGGAGCGATAATGGGTCGTATTGTCGGAATAGGAGGCTGAAGCACCAATATCATCAAAGGGTTTTTTGCGTGTTAAAACCTCCCACAAAATAATACCCCAACTAAATACATCGCAATTCTCTGTATACCTAGATCCCTCAAACACTTCTGGTGCCATCCACGCGGCCGAGCCTTTATTATTAGTCATATATGTATTTAAGTCGCAGGCTGTGCCGAAGTCACAGATTTTAAGCATCTGTCCACCCATAACTAACAACAGATTGGGTGGCTTACAGTACTATATACACTATATACACACAAATGTTCAAATTTAAATGTCTCTCACAAAGAGCTTGTGCATACTGAGCACAAATTGCTCAGCATGATTTGGTGTAACGGGTCTCCACATGAAGAACAAAAGAGACCGTTCATCAATATGTATGGCCTGGTCTCATGTTTATGATGTGCACGTAGCATCGAAAATAGTCCACTTAGTCTGATGATGCATGGCGCACAAAACTTCATATGTCCAGGCGTAAAATAATAATACGTGCACACATTTTCGTCAACGGATTCAATGTATTTATTTCAGCCTGATTCAATACACGAAAAATTTCTTGTGGAGCATCTTCAGGCATGTCACTATCATAACATGAGTCTTCCGATAATCTCGCATCATCATCATCATCATCATCATCATCATGGTCAACGTCCATTTCTAGTTCTTCAATCACTTCCACTTCTTCTTGTTCATTGAATTCAACTTCCATTTCTTCCTCGTTTGCTACAACTACCACTTCATGTCCTTCAAACAATTCCTCGAAATCCATTTTATTATATACACTGACCGCGCTGTTATACTCAAGTACTCGTCGCTAATAAAACGATAAAACCGCGCGCTGTTGGACTCACGACAGTCAACTCTCGACTACTGAGCGTACCTTCAAATTCATCCTTCTACATCTCGCTATTGTCACATCTTTTGTTTGGTTTTGTTTATCATATCTCATTTCATTGTGATCTCAGCATCCGTACGGATGCGCCTTCCGAAAAATCTACGATGTGCAGTTTTGCACGTGTCCTGCGATGAAGGCACCGCGAGACACGTATGTTAACGAAAACAATAACGTGACTTTCGGTCATTTGATTTGGATAACTGCTATCAAACATCTTTAAAACATATTTAAAAACAGCTATTAAACAGCTATCGAACAGCTTTAAAACATATTTAAAAACAGCTATTAAACAGCTATCGAACAGCTATCAAACAGCTATCAAACAGCTAAAACACCTTTAAAAACAGCTATTAAACAGTTTTTGAACAGCTAAAACAGCTAAAACACCTTTAAAAACAGCTATTAAACAGTTTTTGAACAGCTAAAACAGCTTTTGAACAACTAAAACATCTATATTATACTATGTGGGAAAAGGAAATAAAACAGCTATATGTGTATACATCTATAGTTTATTTAAAAAAAAAAATCATAAATATTTCTGGTGTCGCGACCACCAGTTAGATATTTTTAATACATTTTGTAACGCGCAATTCTTAACATGTTTTTCACATCTTATAGTATTAGTAACATCTAGATTATTTAAAGATTCGATATCTTCATAATCCGCATCCAAAGTCTCAATGTTTAGACTTTTTCTCGCTTTATTCTCAAGTAGATCCACCAGCCATTCTCGTTTCTGACATCCCTTAACGTACACAAGAGTCGACGTCTCGTCACCCTCTCCAAGCACGGCCGATGTAATTAGATGTTTCGCCATGCTGTACGGTACGTTTCCATCCTCCCATCGTAGTCCATGGTGATTTGCAATCAACCAGGAAGCGCACGACTTGTCGGATTGCATGAGGAGACTCCATGGCATGGGACATGTAAAAATGTAATGCGCCAAAACGGCCCCGTTTCTCAGAACCGCCACCTCCTTTACGACAAATTTCATCCCGACGGTGAATACTTGCAGATCGACAAACGTTGGTACGATCATGACGAAACGACGGAGCAATCTGTAGCTTATCGTGGTACATCAGTGCCTCTTATATTGCAATATCCGCTGATATTGCAATTTACATGATTTTGCGCACTACGTTCGACAACGGACAGTATTCGATTACGCGATCATGTAAGACGAGACAATAGGCGGTAGTATTTGCCGGTACATTCTCTTTACAGTCAAATTCTATTCGCACATCCACGGTGGCGCTCTTGACAGATTCGTTTTGTCGCGAGCAATCAATGACAACAAAAGGTCCTTTTGTCAGGAATGTAACCACGGTGCAAAGCGTATCGAAGCAGTCGTATCCGTAATAAGTTTTACGAAAACGCGCATACATATCAAAAAGGACGGCGTATCGATTTTTGCCAAAATCCAGATTCAAGTCATCGTACGGATAAAAATCAGAGTTTAGATAAAGTTTCACGTTGGTCGAGTTACAGTCATCGAATACGCTAACATCTTGCGACATGATATTCTTGCGTCCGGTCTGCAGCGCAAAGATAACGTACCGCGGCTTCTCCAGCTGAGTCGCCGTTTTAACGGCCCACGAATGCTTGGTCGTGCTCTGTAACATAGGGTACTCATACAGATCCCACGAACGGAAACTAACACTAAGATATCGCCCGCTTTCTAAGGCCCGTAGCATGGATAGCTTATTGATCTCGTTTAATGTGACGTGAGGCATTCGCCACTGTACTTTAAACAATTCAATTTCCGGCTCCGTCGCCGGATTTCCCACAATGCAATTGTTATCGCTGCGCGCTCGTATCAAAATTAATTCGTGACGAGCGTTAACAACCACGCGTTTGTAATCCTCGCAAAAGCCCAACAATGTGTTGAGCGGTACGCAATAGTTGAAATATCCCTCCGGGTGAGAAATGTCCCATCCGGCATTTTGCATAATTTTTGCTTTGTCATTTGTAAACGATACATAGTTCTTGATGGTACTGGTTATTCCAACGTTTCTGTTGCGATCAATCTCCACGCCATTGAGCTCGTATCGAATTTCGTCAAACATGAACGCCACGCAATTATTCGCAAGCGTTGTCTCAGACGCGTCATTTTTTTCTTTATCGTCAATCTTCCTTCAACGTAGAGAAAGCTCTCGCACGGCAACGTGTATAAATCCTGCTGTTGTATGGGTATTCTTATCTCATCGTTATGTCCAAACGTTGTGTTGGCGTACGGATTGTACGTGTGTGTCTCAATCTTGACGACGCTGTCGTCAAAGATCGGTTCACCTCCAATGTTTAAGATATTAGCCATTTCGTATGGCGAAACCCAATGATTTCAAAAATTCAACGTTCGACGCGGTGAGTTTCTTCTTTGGCGATTGGATTGTCTCTCTAATTTTGTTTCTCGTCTGTTGCACCTGCTCAGCTTCGTTCAGTACGAGCATCTCACGTTATCGCTGTCGTCTTCGTACATGCAGTCTAACGGTGATCTCCTCTCCACGAAAATCAATCAATCGACCGTCCTGATCCACGACGCGAAGCGTCAAGTCCGAAATGCTCCGTACGATGATCGGAAGGTAAATGATCTGTGCCGGCGTTTCCGATATCTTATATCCAGGAGGCACACTCGGTGAAAACTCGTGTATCGTGTGCACGTGCTTGTCGTTGCTGTACGCACCCGCGGTCACGTTACACTCTATGCGAATAATGTTTACGTTGATGATATTTATCGGAACATCCGATTCGTGCCACTGTCGCGACTCCAGCACGCGATTCGCTGAAAATCCCAGCAGCGATCCAATGTTGTTCGGTTTGGTGAAATTTATCCGATAAGCGCACTTGATCTCGCTCTTCATCGTATTGTTATTAGCCCGAATAACAATCAATGGGCGCGGTTCATCTTCGTTTGTCGAGACAATATTGGATTGGTTCCATAAAAGAGCGCGTTTCAGATACATGTCTATATCACGCAGTTCGTACGATCCTTCGGGAATGGTAATCTCCTTGTTGTCATCATCGTCATCGTCATAGTAGAATTTATTGTTCGACGAATTTACATTCGGTATCGTGTTATAGGTTTCAAAATCTGTCAGACCGAGCTCGTAATCGCCATCGCTCAAATCCACGGCGGGAAAGTAGCTCACCGCGAGGATGCTGCTCTTGCCGGTGAGCGTAAATGTCAGTGACATGTTTGAACGAATACTGAGATTAAACATCGTAACGCCGGTCTTTAAATTGATTGTCAACCGACTGTAGAAAGCGCAGACACAGTTGTCCGCAATTGCTCTGATCGTAGCGCTGAAAAGGCGTGCGATTGTACTCTATCTTCGTCACGCTCGGTTCGAAATATCGCACCAATTCTTTCGGTGGTCGAAGATTGCCGAAACTGTCGAAATATATGGCACGATCTCCTCTCTTCGCGTACGCCACCCAGTGAGTACCGGGTCCCTCAGCATTATCCAAATTCACGATACCGCTCTCGTTTCGACGTATACCTCCGATCGGTAACGAGTCGCGCATGAAAATACCTCTAAAATATGGAATGCGCATACGTTTTGCAAGTTGTTGCAATTGCACGTTGGTAGTTACACCCTTGGGGATTTTTAGAGTCTCTTCGACGTTTTTTTTTCTCGAGACTCCCCGTCCGCGTTTGTACGGAGCGAGATAAAGTCCGTGACCTTCCATGGCGCGATTGTGACGTTGCATCTCTTCCAGCTGACGTCGCGCGGCTTTGTTATCGTTCACGGCCTTTGCGACTCCCGCCGCTCCACCGACCAACGAACCGAGAACCCCCAACAACGGCAGGATCGGTAGGATACCGCCGCGTTTCGCTACCGGAAGTATTCGCTTGTTCTTCTTCTTCTTTTTCTTCGTTTTCAAACCCATACCGAGTTTCGTTTTAGCCTTCATGGCCGCCCAGACGGCTGTAGCTGCAGCTCTCTCTCCGAGAGTCGAATCGTTCGCGGTGACACGTTTTCGCGCTTTCGCGGCGAGTATATTGTCTGCCACGTGTCGTTCTGCGAGATCGTTGCTACGCGAGTAGGCTATGTCGTGCTCGCGGCACGCTGCGTCCAATGGATTGATACCCCGATCACCTCTTGCCAATCGTGTTTCTAAATGAGTTCCCGGACCGCAAAATTGATAGCCGGGGATATGTAATTCGATCGGAAGCGCATTTATCGCGCGATTCAGCAGACCTCGACCTATCTTCGGCGGCATTCGCCGCAGTTTTTTATCAACGGTGGCGGACCGTCGATGTGCGTTTGCCGACTCGGCAAATTATAATGTTTTAAACAGCGACGATATTGCTGAACTTCCGAATCTGCCTTGATATGTTCGGGAAGCTTATCCCACAAGTAATCTATGTAATTATAAAACTGTCGTAGTAGAATGACCTTTGGTATATACTTCAACTGCTCGGCGGTTAAATCGTAAATATCGCTGTTATCCGACACGAGCAAAAACATTTTAAAGACTGAGCATCTCAGCTCTACGCGTCTCTATAAACTAGGCCAGCTTTCTCGATACTGTTTTTCATTCGTTGTGGAGGGGAGGTAAAATGCGGTTCGTACGACAATCGCGGACGATCAAAGTGACAAACTTTGACGATAGGATACAGTTAACGAAAGAGGTACGCAAACATGGAGACGTGCTACCGATTTCTATACGCGGCATCATCTGCGGTCCGTCGAATTGCGGCAAGACAAACGTCTTGATAAGCTTGCTGGAAAGTCCGCACGGTGTACGTTTCGAGAACGTGTATGTGTACTCGAAATCGTTGCAACAACCGAAATATCGATATTTGGAGAATATACTAACACCGATAGAAGAGATTGGCTACTTTACGTTTTCGAATAACAGTGACGTCATTCCACCGAGCGAGGCGCTCCCGAATTCTATTTTTATCTTTGATGACGTGGCGTGCGACAAGCAGGATACGATAAGAGAATACTTTGCAATGGGCCGGCACGCGCACGTTGACTCCTTCTATCTTTGTCAGACGTATGCAAAGATACCGAAGCATCTTATACGAGACAACGCGAATTTATTGATTCTGTTTAAACAGGATGGTACCAATCTGAAACATGTATACAACGATCATGTAAACACAGATATGTCTTACGATGATTTCAGTAAATTGTGTCATACATGTTGGCAGCAAAAGTATGGATTTGTGGTGATAGACAAGGACAGCGCAATTTCGAATGGTCGATACAGAAAAGGATTTAACGACTTTGCGATACCGAAACGTGCTTAGTTGTCGTCGACGCGTCGATTGAACAACGTTATCGCAACATGGACAGCGGCGAGGAGATTAGAGAGCGCGAGAGGATAGCAAATCAAATTGCGAAAACGAGCAATTCGATTCGCAAAAAGTATCACGCCTTGAAAACGGGTAAAATGGAGGAAGATATCGCGTTGGAGAGACACTTTAAGCCCATCATCGAGCCTCTAAGGCAGATTGCCGAAAACACCGTTGGCAAAGAATCTGATGTGTCAAAGATTGAGAATGAAACGGCGTGGGAAGACAAAGAGCCAAAGCTCAAACGAAAACGACCAAACGCCTCGTTTAACGACTCTGTAATGGCTTCAACTCCGGTTACGTTGAAACGAGCGATAAATGTGCCATCTAATTTGAGCGAAATACCCCAAATTTTACAACAGCGTAAATCGAAACGATCGAAAAATTCATTGAATGAACCACCGATAACTTCTGCGCCTTCCATACAACCCACAATGCTCGAATCACTCGCAAACGAGGATGTTTTCGAAACCACGGATGACTCACTCGTGACGTCCGTTCGAGAGCAGTTGCAAACATCTGAGGGTCGAGAAACGTTGCGAGATCACTTGGGTCCATTGAGCCAAAAGTACGTCGGGGCAGTTCTCAGTGGCGATCAAGAAAGCGGTATAGACACCGTATACGGCGTTTATTTCAGCAACGATGGAATGATGCTAGGTAATAAACCTTTTGACGTGGACAACGCGGACAACATAATTATCAACGGTACACGACACGCAGGCACACGCGGTCTTTACGAGTTGATCTTTAAGAAACTTCCCGATTATGACATCTACACGGAGGACGACTTGCAAACATACAAGAGCATTCTGTTGACGACGAGTGCTCATAAACGCAATTACGATGCTCATGCTCAATTAAATGGCAACAGAGGACACAAATACACAAATATAATCGCGCCGTTGATTTCGGGTAAAATAGCTGGAAAAGGTATACCGCGTGCCATGACATTAAACGGCAACAAGATCGATCATATCATTACACCGCTGATGTCGGGTAAAAAAGCTGGAAAAGGTACACAGCGTGCCATGACATTAAACGACAACAAAATCGACTATGTTCATTGGGACGATCCCAACGAGCTTGTAGATCGTCTTCGATTGCTCGAAGCTTCGCGCCTTGCGGGTCACACCGGTCACGATAACGAGATCCTGTCGATTATCGAGGAACTTCGCGAGGCTGGACTTATTATAAATTAAAACGCGCGTCGGCGAGTCATTCAATCAACATCGAAATGCCGATCAACAAGTTTGGTATATCGCTCGGAAGAGGCGGTGCGGAACCGTACTATCAATGGAGAGGATTAATCAGAAATTACGTGCGCGATAACGCCCTTTGCGTGGTCGCCACCGACTTTGACGCAAAGTCGCGCAAGATTCGACGGATAGCGCCGCCTGTAGATGATGGCGATGCCGCCAATAAACGTTACGTGCAGTAGAGCGTGCAAATTTTGAAAGATCGGCAGGATGAAATTGAGAGAAAGATGGTTGCATTCCAGAATGACGTGCAAATTATCCTAAACGAGCTTCAAAAGATGATTCAAGAAGTAATTATTGCGTATCATCGCGAATAGATAAGAACGTACATCTGATCTCTGCGTCAGTTGCGCGTCATCGTCATGGCTAGTAAGAAGCAATCAACTGAGAAACGGAGGCTGGTGGAAGAATTACACGCTTTGCGAGAAGAAATTTTTCGCGAAGACGCGTCATAGTGCGCGGATACGATGACCTGTGGCAGGCGGATGTGGTCGAGATGCGCCCATACACGCGATTCAACAGAGGCTACCACTACATACTCACCGTTATCGACGTGCTGAGCAAGCACGCATGGGCCGTACCGCTCAAGGCCAAGAGCGGAACCGAGGTTACTACGGCGATTGCGAAAATAATTCGAGACAGCGGAAGATGTCCGAAAAATCTGCAGACTGACAAGGGCAAAGAATTTTACAACGCAAACGTGCAGAAACTCTTGAAGAAACATAATATCAATCACTATTCGACCTATTCCGTAATGAAGGCATCGGTCGTCGAACGATTCAATCGCACGCTCAAGAACGCCATGTGGAAAATGTTTACGCTCAATGGAAATTACAAATGGATCGACTCGCTGCCGGGTCTCGTATCGGATTACAACGCGCGAAAGCATCGAACTATCGGCATGCGACCTATCGATGTTACCCCCGCGATCGCCGACAAGCTCCTAACAACGGTGTACAGTCACGTAAAGATCGCTGCTCCCGCGCGATTCAAAGTAGGCGACTCGGTACGCGTGAGTAAATTCAAGACAATCTTCGAGAAAGGATACACGCCAAATTGGACCACGGAGGTGTTTAGAATCGTCAAAGTGCAGAAAACTAATCCCGTGACGTATCTGTTGGAAGATTCCTGCGGAAAACCCGTCGCCGGAGGCTTCTACGAATACGAGTTACATAGCGTTGCTAATCCCGACGTGTATCTCGTTGAAAAAGTTTTGCGCAAAAAGGGGGATGAGGTTTATGTAAAGTGGTTAGGATTTGATAATTCACACAATTCGTGGATACACAAGAATAATGTATTGTAAAAAAAATTTATTACAATATAAAAACATATTATACATACAAATAAGTCATTTATTTTCATAAATATCTAAATGTAATTACAATATATATTTAAGGTATTTTATTATGCCCCCATGGCAACGTCTCGGTAGAACCGGGTATAATATATCGTTTATCATCGTACGGACTTAGTGCTATTTTGTTTCGGACACGGTGTACACCTCGTGTTGTTTGGATCTTATGCAAGCCTGCTGTCGCGTCATTTCAATTTCGTCGCGCAGACATCGCGTGTAATCGTCGAACGTTATCGACCTGGCTACGACGTTACTCTTAACACCTTTAGCCTTTTTCGTATCTTTCTTACCGTTCACTCGCAAGGCGTACATCTTTGCTCTAAGCCCGACAAATTCAGTCATTATCGCGCCGTTGTTTTCGTCTTTCATCAAACCCGGAACTTTTTTATTGGCGAGTGGGATACCGTACGCATTATCGACCGCGTAATCGCTAGTGTCAAATCTATTAATGTCGCGCTTCATGGTGTCATACACATCGTCGCACTCGATGTGATAAATGAGACTGTCAGTATCAGTGTACGTGACTTTACACTTTTCGCGATACAACGGTAACATATACTCGTGATGAAATTCGTACAAACATGTCTTGGATATATCGAGGATGCACATACCCACGTAGATTGGTTTGTCGAACTTCACCTCGAGTTTTCGCATTTCTATCGCTACTAAATTCTCCGAAAAGACGCTTCGGCTATGAAAATTCGGTTTCGCGATCATTGCCTCCGCGCCTGTATCTACCCTCCCAATGAGTCACGAGTCGCACGTCAACGTGATTTCGCACATTCTCCATGGTTTTGCCGAACACAGCGTTGTTCATCAATTTGTATAAATTTTTCTCGAAATCATTCTTGGCCAATGTTCTAAATTTCGTATTTAGTTCAATATAATCGCGAAGCCACGGAGATTGCGCGAATTTCAATATGCGGTGAATCTTTGATATACGAAGACCGTGACGAGTACACTGCTGCAGGTTGCGATAATGTATTACATAACGTTTCTTATCGTATAATGTTGCGAGGAGCTTGTTCTGCCGCTTACCAGGTGGTTTATCGCGCGTTGGGCAGAACGGTAGGTCAGTGTGCGCGTCGTGAAGATGTTGCGGATACTCCAAGTCGACTTCGAGAATGTAGCCTATCGAGGAATCCAACGCGATATCCGTAACATTAAAATTGGTTACGTCGTCGACCCATTGAAAATCTGCATATGGCAATGGTTGACACATTGCCCAGCCGTATAAGTTGTTTACGTCAAAATACATCAGATACGATGATGGTTTCGCTGGATCGTACGACTGCATGTATTTGTTGTTGGCCAGCGCGTATCTGTTCGAACATTGGCTCAAACCGCCGCGTATACCGCGTTCGATAAACATGACCATGTCAATGTCGGTGAGCAATTCGAAATTGATACGTGTATGCTTCAACATAGCATCCCACGTAAAACCCGGTAGAGTATAATAATAGGCGGGATCGAGTCCATAACTCGCGACGCAGCTATCGCGAAAATTTTCAAAGATATCGGCCAACAGCAAGACATCGGTTTTGAGATATAAATCGCTGTAGTCACCGAGCGTTCGAATGGAGAACCGCTGCCAGACGTTGACGGCGTGCGCGTAATCGCTTTCAGATATGGTGTCACCTGTCAATGAACTGTAAAACGAGTTGCGCGACGGTAAGCACGAGTCCTCCAACTTTTCGACGCAGTCAATGTACTCGTACGGAAATACGCCTTTTCGTGTCAACAAATCAAAATTTTCTGCGGATAATTTACAAAATTCGCGTTGCAATATTCGCAGTTTATCCTTGCTAAGATAAGATGCCAATTTGTCGAGACTAGCGGTGAGAAACTTGTACGAATCGATAAATCGCAATTTAACGCAAGTTTTCTTATCTTTATCTTCGGTGCTTTTAACATTTTTCGTAAACGAAATGTATTTCTCTTTTGTAATTGGGAGTAAATCTACATGTCCTTCGTACGCTGTTGCTATTTCCGTTATAATAAAATGCGCGTCGTAGCCTGATAAATTATGAAAAACTATCGGAATACAATGCGAATCTTTATAATTTAAGTTACAGTTTGAGTGCGCGGGACCTCTGTACTGACCGGTCAGATGACAATGATCGCGTACTCGCACGTCGTCTGGCTCGAACGGTTTTTCGCACACGTGACAGTGCGTTGCGCTGTTAAACTTTTCCCACTCGTCTCGCGTGAAATCCGCCATGGGCAAATTAGTGGACAAGATTGTCTTTACATTGTGAGCTAAACATCTTAGCTCCTCGGCGAACCACGCGACGCAATCCTTATCGCGACGAAACCGATACATTGATAACGAGTCGTCGTACGAGCAACGCACGTAGTACCCTATGCTAAACACGCGATGATGTTGATACGTGTACCTGGACGTTTCCGGATCAGCTTCCATCTTCTCCAGGGTACATTCCAGGTCGGCGTATATGATAAACGGAACTCGTTCCTTCCTGTTGTGATTCTTAAAGGCCAACCACTTGTCGTTATCGCTCGGTAACTTGATCGCGCAGTCGTTCATCTCCAGACAGTCGACGGTGTGGGCTTCTAATTTCACGCTCGTGTAGAAATAGTGTAAACATCTGTAAATAATGAAATTTTTTATATATTTTTTAAGTAAGATTTATTTTTATTATTTATTAGGACGTATACTCACCGATCGCAAAAGTATTTCCTGTGCTCTTTTTTACTCAATTGCGAGCTCACGAGACGGGATAGGTTCTTGATCCATGCAAAGTGCCCCACGTTGTTGTCATGCACGTACAGCAGATTTACATGCCTGTCCATCTTTCTGTCGGTGAGCCGTATTGGCACGATAGCAAGTTCCTCGTTTTTTTTCTTGATGCCATACACGTTGATGGAGATGTCGTTGTAATTTTCAAAATTTTTAATTTGATCCAACGTCATTGGAAACTTAATGTTTGTAAGATTTAGCACCGACGTGTAATGTGGATATGACGATTCCAGATCTGCATTTATTTGGGCTGGATGCAGAGCAGCCGTCACTGACCATGCGAAACATGCATCGTCCATTGATTGCACGTTTATCACCGCCTTCTTCTTTTTAATTTCTCGCGGTATTTCCACAAGACACCCCGCGTGCAACGGATTGTACTTGTTTACGTTAACAGTCAAATTCAGTATACGCGACAACGCCCATCCGCTATCACGTTCCTGGAATTCCTCCAGCGATGCCAGGGTAGGCTCGATAACGCGTCGCTTGTACCACTCGCGCAGATCGGACGTACGAAAGAGTTCGCTGTTTCTCGTAGCGAAACTTTTATTCGCGCGTTTGTCACCCGCAACAAATTCACCATTAAACATTGTGTTTATCTTTACATTGTCGTGTCGTTGCATGACGTTCCGCACATGAATGAGTACAATGTCTCTCGCATCTTTGAGAAATTGGCGTGGGTCGATGTGTTTCGAATTTATTACCGCACCGGTCAGTACACGACTTTCAAAAGCCGTATCTATCTCGCGCCATCTGAGTCCTGTCTCACTCGCACTGTATCCGGCACCCACATGCACGAAACGTTGACGTACCGAGTCTTTCAGACTTTCGAGTCGTGCGATACAAGCAATCAACGACTGTTTGAGACCGATCGATAATCGTGGCCGTTTAATTCGGCTTTGTTCTTCCAACGATTCGATAAACTCGTCGCATCGTTGCTCCCACGCGGTAAATTCTTCCCACGAATTTAAAAGGGCGGATTGCTCCAACAACTCTTGCTCCATATTATAACGATGCACCCCCATCGTTAAAGCATCGTCCCCGGCTGCCACCCGCCGGATGCCGCCCGACCGATTCTTTCGGCGGGCGAGGACAGGGCGCGGTGCGCCCGCATTTTTTAATCAAATCCACTGCACCGCGTGCGCGGGAGACCGCAGCACCGTGCCATCGTCGCACAGCGCCGACGAGCGCCGGAGGGAGCCGATCCGCGCCGAAGGCGAGCGCGCGTCAGCGTACCCCCACGCGGCTCGCCCGAGGACCGGCCTCCCTCCCACCGGGCCCGGCGCACCGGGGTATATAAGCCCGCGCTCCGGGACAGACGGGGACTTCGTCTTCATCCGAGCATTCCGCTTTTCCCTGACGAAGCCTACCTACCAAATCCTAGGGCGACACACCAACGAGGTTCAGAGCTCTGAGTCTCGACCGAGGGCTCTCGGGTGTCCCCGCCTTCCACCAACGCCTCCCTGAAGGCACGGCTACGCGGGGTCGAGCACGCTCGGTCTCGCAGCGAGTACTCTCGCTGCCGATTGCCCAAGGGCCCCAGCATCCCGCATCGCGTTCCGTCGTACCGCGCCGAGTGCACATGCACTATAATCCGTTGTAAATAATATCGCGTCTTGTCATACCGCGCCGAAGTGCATATGCACTATCATCCGTTCCGTCATACCGCGCCGAAGTGCATTTGCACTACCGTCCGTTGTAAGTAATATCGCGTTCCGTCATACCGCGCCGAGGGCATATGCCTTGCTTTCCGTTGTAAATAATACCGTGTTCCGTCATACCGCGTCGAGTGCACATGCACTATCCCCCGTCGTAAATACCGCGTGCCGTTACTACCTTGTAAATGCACTATCCTCCGTTGTAAATATCGCGTGCCGTTGCTGTATTGTAAAGTCACGGATCTGTATGTATCAATTGGAATAAACCTTCTAGTGTGCATTAACACCTGATTTCTGTCTCTGGGCCTTTCTCTCGAACTCCCGATCCCGGCGAATTAGTCCGCGTTCGAGCCAAAAGACGGGCCGTTACATGGCGCCCGAACAGGGACCGTTTTAAATCGATCCGAGAGACAGGAATCAAGGCACACCATGCCGAAATCATGGCTATATAAGTTATCGAAAAGCGAGCTCATTACTGAGCTAAATATCCACGGGATAGACCCCGACGGCTCGATCGACGAGCTACGCCACCGATTAAGCGCGTACATCGACGAACACCCCGAGACGGTACAATCTACTACCGCGAACGATCAAAAGCCGGGCGCCCCCACCATCACGATACATCCGACCGAGAACCTCCGCGTCCCCGCGACGGACACGCGCCCACCGCCGTCACCAGCATTATCGTTTCACACACCACCGATAACGATGACGACGTCTGCGCCCTTCTTTGCCGCGAACAATCCCCCCAGCGAAGCGCCTGCCAAGGTTATGAACCAGATACGTAAATGGGGGTGCCACTTCGACGGGAAAGATCCCGTAGCGTTCCTCGAGCGGCTGGAGGAACTCAAAGACGCGTATCAGTATTCCGGGGCGCAGCTATTAATGGGGCTGCCGGAATTGTTTAAGGGCGACGCGCTCCTATGGTGCCGGAACAACCGACCCAACTGGCAGGGATGGGAAGACTTCATCGCCGATTTCCGCGACTATTACCTCCCGCGCCGGTATCGCGCCAAACTAGTCCGCGAAATACAGACCCGCCTGCAAAAACCGGACGAAACGTACCGGAAATTCGCGACCGAAATGCTTACGATGATGCGCCGAGCCACCGGATTCGCGGAAGAAGAGCAGGTCGAAACGCTGTATAACAATATGCACCCGCGGTACCAGATGTACATCCGCCGCGATACCGTGACGCGTACCCGCGACATTCTGCGCCTGGCGGAGGAATTCGAGCATATCGAGGAACAGACGCGCGCCCGACAAGCCGCCACTCCGAAGCCCGCGATCGCCGCCACAGCGTACGACCGCCGCGAATGCTGCTGGCGGTGCAAGCAGAGAGGGCATACGCGGTTCGATTGCCGACGCCCGCCGCGCCGGTTTTGCTCTCAATGCGGCAAGGACGACGTCTTTACGAGAGACTGCCACCCGCCGCCGGGAAATGCCGCTCGGGCCGGGGACGAAGCGGCCGCCCCCCGGTCCTCCGCTTGACCTACAAGCCACGTCCGCACCTGACCGTACAAGTATCTAAGCAACCGTTTGATGCACTTGTAGACACCGGATCCAAAGCATCATTCGTAAATGCACGAACCGCCGACCAGATAGCCCGCGATTTCCCGATCCACCCGGTCGACGGACGGGTGCATCTCGCCGATGGGTCAAGCACGGCCATACCGGGGCTAATAACGTTCCCCATTACCGTACAGGGGCGAATGTTCTGGCACCGCTTCCAGATCATGCCGACGCTCGAATACGATATCCTGATAGGCGTAGACTTATGGGCGAAATTGGATTTCGCCATACCGCCTCCGCCTCCGCCAAGCGCAGAACCACGCACCGCCGCGGTGGACCACGCATCCGAGGGGGACGCGCTAACCGAGGAGGAACGGCTCCGCCGCTTCCTGGCCGAGGAGCTCGAGAAATTCGAGGCCGTGCGGGGCCCCACGAACCGCGGCGAACACATCATACGCGTCAAAACCGACCGCCCCGTCAAACAACGGTACAGGCCACGAAACCCGGCCATGCAGGCCATTATCGACGCGGAAGTCGACCAAATGCTCCGAGACGGCATTATCGAACCGTCCCACAGCGCGTGGAGCTCGCCGATCGTCATAGTGCGAAAAAAGAACGGCAAAAACCGATTTTGCATCGACTTCCGCCTGGTCAACGAATTAACCGAGAAGGATGCGTACCCCATGCCGCACATCACCGCGACGCTCGATAAGTTACGGGGGGCCCGTTACCTGACTACGCTCGATCTGAAAAACGGATACTGGCAGGTACCGCTCGCACCCGGGAGTCGACCCGTGACCGCCTTCACCGTCCCCGGCAGGGGGTTGATGCAGTTCACCGTAATGCCGTTCGGACTGCATTCAACCCCGGCCACGTTCCAACGCCTGCTCGACACGATACTCGGACCCGACCTCGAGCCGTACGTATTCGTGTACCTAGATGACATCATCATCATCAGCGAGTCATTCGACGAGCACCTCCGCATTTTGCGCGAAGTTTTCCGCCGGCTCCGCGAAGCCAATCTCCGCATCAACCCGGAGAAATGCCGATTTTGCACCGACCGAATCAAATACCTCGGACACGTTGTCGACCGCGACGGGATTCGGACAGACCCCGACAAAGTTAGCGCCATCGCAAACTGGCCCGTACCACAGAACGTCCGGCAGATCCGGCAATTCCTGGGGATCGCATCCTGGTATCGCCGGTTTATTAAAGACTTTGCGACGCTCGCCGCCCCCCTTACCGCCCTGACCCGTAAGCACGCCCGATGGAGTTGGGGGGAAGCCGAGCAAAGCGCATTCGAAGCGCTGAAGGCCGTGCTGACCACCGCGCCGGTCCTCGCGTGCCCAGACTTCACGCGGCAGTTTTACCTGCAAACGGACGCCAGCAACACCGGCCTAGGGGCCGTGCTGACGCAATACTTCCCCGAGGGCGAGCGCGTCATCGCCTACGCGAGCCGAACGCTGAATCCCGCCGAGCGAAACTATAGCGCGACCGAACTGGAGTGTCTGGCAGTCGTCTGGGGCATCCGGCGAATGCGCGACTACCTCGAGGGGTACCGATTTACGGTGATAACCGATCACCAGTCGTTGAAATGGCTCCAAAAATTAGAGTCGCCGTCCGGCCGGCTGGGGCAATGGTCCTTCGAACTCCAGCAGTACGACTTCGAAGTCAAATACCGCAAAGGGACGCTTAATAAAGTAGCCGACGCGCTGTCCCGGCAACCCGAAATCCTCGGCGTGGCAAAACCGAAGTGCCCGTGGTATTCGCGCATGTGGCACGCGGCCGAAAGCACGCCTCGCGAAGTGCCCGATTTTCGGATCGACCAAGGCCGATTGTGGAAGCACGTGCTCCACAGCCTCGATTTTAAAGACACCCCGGCCGCCGAACAATGGAAAGAATGCGTCCCGAAGGACCGGCGAGCCCCGCTTCTCGAACAATATCACGACGCGCCGACCGCCGGGCACCTCGGGATAGCCAAGACGATCGCGAGGATCGCTCACCGATACTACTGGCCCGGCATGTTCCGAGACATCGCCCGATACGTCCGCGAATGCCCGACGTGCCTCGCTCATAAAGTCGCACAAGAAAAACCGGCCGGACAATTACACCCGACCGCGCTCGGCCATCCATGGCAGCAGGTCACTATGGACCTCGTCGGCCCACTCCCGCGATCCGCCGCCGGCCATATCTGGCTCCTAAACATGCAAGACCGTTTTACGAAGTGGGTCGAACTCCGGCCGCTACGACGGGCCACCGCGCCGACCATCGTGAAACATGTCACCGAAGCCATTATCCTCCGCCACGGGTGCCCGGACGAAATCCTGTCGGATAATGGCGCGCAGCTAAAATCCCGGCAACTCGCGAAACTTCTCAGCGACTGCGGGATCCGCCACCGCTTTACGCCGGCGTACGCCCCCCATTGTAACCCCGTGGAGCGCACCAACCGCGTAGTTAAAACCATGATCGCGCAGTACGCGAAAAAGCATAAGGCCTGGGACGAGCATCTGCCAGAGCTCCAGTTCGCGTATAATACCGCGACGCATGACGCGACCGGATACACCCCCGCGTTCCTAAATCACGGCCGCGAATTACGCCGCCCCGGGGAAAACGCGCCGCGCGACGACCCTGCGCCACCGTCAAGCATGCACCGCCGACTAGCGGAGGCATACGAGCTGGTAAAAATCCAGTTGGCTCGCGCGTTCCAGCACCAGGAAAAACACTACAATCTTCGCCGCCGGGACTGGAGACCGCGCGTCGGGGAGTGGGTGTGGAAGCGAGATAGACCACTATCAAACAAGAGCGCGGCGTTCAACGCCAAGTTGGCCCCGAAGTTTATAGGCCCGCTCGAAATCCGCCGTATCATCTCGCCGGTAATCGTCGACCTCCGTAGCCGCTCAGGAAAGTGGTACCGACACGTACACGTCCAGGATCTGAAGCGCGCCCCTACCGATACACCACCCGACGTGCCTGGTTCAAGCCTTGAGGGGGGAGACACGCTCGCGCCGACCGCCGCCGCCGTTCAAAACAACGCGACAACTCGAAAGCGCGCGCCAAAACGTAACCGCCGACAAACTCAAAATTGTCACGCGACCTCCGGCAAAACAAATATTCCTGTGACCCCGAGAATGAAAACACGCGCGATTTCACCTGCCGTGCCGAGCCGGCGAAGAGACGATCGTCAGAACGACCGGCGACATGACGGACGACACATCGACGAAGGAGCGCGACATTCTCGCAGAGATCGAGAAGATCCTCGGCGAAGACGTCGAGGAATACGACCCGGCCAATCCCGGGATCAACGCAGGGTGGGTCACCCTTCACCGGGGCGAAACCGAGGCGGCACCGCCACCGCCGCCAACCGGACCGGCCCCGCCGAAGACCGTGCCGCGGGTCGGCACCATTATCCAGCGGTCCGACGCGACGAACAGGGCCAAACAATCCTGGCTCCTGGCCACGCCACCGCCGCCGCCCCGCCGACCTCGACCGCTCGCCGAGGGCCCCCGACGCCCCCGGCCGACGCTGACGCCCGCCAGGGTGATGGGGCCGCTGCCGCCACCACCGATTCCCATCGAGGTAGAGCCAGGGGTGGTCGTCGAGGTCCCCCACTTCGCATGCCACGTTTCCCGGCAATACAAGCCGACGTTGGGATCCCGTCGGTGGCACATCCGGTTTAACGGAGACGGATCCGTTAGGTGGATAGAGGAGAAGCCGCGGGGACCCAAGGAATAGGCGACGTCAGCCAACCGACCAACCGACCAACCGGCCACGGCTCCGGCCAGCGGAGCAAGCGAACGTGTGCCCCTAAGTTCAGGCACTATAAAGGGGGGGGGTGGTATAACGATGCACCCCCATCGTTAAAGCATCATCCCCGGCTGCCACCCGCCGGATGCCGCCCGACCGATTCTTTCGGCGGGCGAGGACAGGGCGCGGTGCGCCCGCATTTTTTAATCAAATCCACTGCACCGCGTGCGCGGGAGACCGCAGCACCGTGCCATCGTCGCACAGCGCCGACGAGCGCCGGAGGGAGCCGATCCGCGCCGAAGGCGAGCGCGCGTCAGCGTACCCCCACGCGGCTCGCCCGAGGACCGGCCTCCCTCCCACCGGGCCCGGCGCACCGGGGTATATAAGCCCGCGCTCCGGGACAGACGGGGACTTCGTCTTCATCCGAGCATTCCGCTTTTCCCTGACGAAGCCTACCTACCAAATCCTAGGGCGACACACCAACGAGGTTCAGAGCTCTGAGTCTCGACCGAGGGCTCTCGGGTGTCCCCGCCTTCCACCAACGCCTCCCTGAAGGCACGGCTACGCGGGGTCGAGCACGCTCGGTCTCGCAGCGAGTACTCTCGCTGCCGATTGCCCAAGGGCCCCAGCATCCCGCATCGCGTTCCGTCGTACCGCGCCGAGTGCACATGCACTATAATCCGTTGTAAATAATATCGCGTCTTGTCATACCGCGCCGAAGTGCATATGCACTATCATCCGTTCCGTCATACCGCGCCGAAGTGCATTTGCACTACCGTCCGTTGTAAGTAATATCGCGTTCCGTCATACCGCGCCGAGGGCATATGCCTTGCTTTCCGTTGTAAATAATACCGTGTTCCGTCATACCGCGTCGAGTGCACATGCACTATCCCCCGTCGTAAATACCGCGTGCCGTTACTACCTTGTAAATGCACTATCCTCCGTTGTAAATATCGCGTGCCGTTGCTGTATTGTAAAGTCACGGATCTGTATGTATCAATTGGAATAAACCTTCTAGTGTGCATTAACACCTGATTTCTGTCTCTGGTCCTTTCTCTCGAACTCCCGATCCCGGCGAATTAGTCCGCGTTCGAGCCAAAAGACGGGCCGTTACAATATTATTGCACGATCTTCTTTCTTACACAATTGTACTCACGACTTCCAATTCTCGACTACTGAGCGTATCCCCCCAGATTCGTCATTTTATATCCTACTAATGATACATCGTTTGCTAGCATATTTAATTTCATCTCAGCAGCCGTACATCGGTGCTATTTGCAAAATTTGCTGTTTTGCACGTGTTCGATGAAATCATCGCGAGACACGTATGTTCTTGAAAACGATAACGTGACTTTCGGTGATTTGATCTATATCAATACAGCAGCCGTACATCGGCGCTATTTGCAGTTTTGCACGTGTTCGATGAAATCATGTCGCGACATGTTCTTGAAAACAATAACGGCCCATTGACTTATGCGAAATTGCAAAATTTGCAGTTTTGCACGTGTTCGATGAATTCATCGCGAGACACGTCTTGAAGAAATCATATTTGATGCTATTGCCCGATGAGGTGATCTCATCACGTTCTAGACAAAGAAATCACATTTATGTGGATTGTTGTGGTGGTCACCATGCAGCAGCCGTACATTGGCGCTATTTGCATGATTCGCATTTTTGTGTACGTATAAATGGTCTGCGAGGATTCTAGCGCGCAGTCGAGAGTTACTCGCGCAGTTGAGAATTGATATATCTGTAAAAGAGAGTATGGGAACGGACGGACGCTATTGCTCGTCGATGGTGCGTTTGCTTCGTGGTAGAGAGGCCGGTTTTCGAAACGTGCTTACTGGCAATAAAACACTGTGTCCCACGCATTCTGTATGTCATTTCACTAGAACTGAACATAATTGGGATTTTCTGGACTCATACGTTAAAACATGTTGGTGTATGGTTCGTGGCAGTGTTCGTAATGTTTATGATGAAGGATCAACACATGGGTATATCTGGAGATCACGGGTGTCACATCAACCTATTGGAAACGACTACTGTTTACAATGTGGAGGGGAGTGCCAAATAAAAAGAGGTCCGCCAATGTTTGTATCCCATTCGATCTGGAGTTATTACATACGCCACATGGGTTATGAACTACTACGTTCCGATTCAGGATGAAACGTGCGAGAAACAGCACAATAAGTAAGTACCACTAATTTTCGTATATACATGTAAAAAAAAGCTTTTATTATTATTATATATTTGTATTTTTTCAGTTTTGATAAACCCCGCCACACGCCACGTATTTTGGGAAGGAGATTTGCCCTGACATCGACAGCATACAAATTTTTGGATGTTGGAATCAGCGCGGGACCTATGTCCTCTGTGGACATACTTTTGATTGTGAATTATTAGTCTACGCTTTAGATACTATTATGTATAATGCGCTACATGATAAATAAATGTATATTAAAATGCATATCACTGTATCTAAAATTATCTTTCCTTCTGTCTACCGTTCCCTTGTCCACCGTCAGCGGTTTAGAATTACATAGCTGTAACTCTTGATAAGAATGCGCGCTCGTCGCGCGATCATTAAACGTTTTCTCACATTTGTCTCGTATAAATTGTTAAATATTCTTCCTCTTATTTCCAATAAATAAATTACTTAAAATAATATAAAATAATCTAACTCTAATGAATGACTGGAGCGAGAAGACGCGCGCGAGCGGGGGCCGGGAGCGAGAACGGAGGAGATAACGCGAACAGGGGCCGGCTGCGAGCGAGAACGCGAGCGAAAGAGAACGCGAACGGAGGCCGGGAGCAAGACCGCGAGCGAAAACGCGTGAGAGAAAGAGTGACGTCACGCGGCCGTTGCACGCGGCGCCCGAAAACGCGGTACCCCCTCCCCGCGGCGCCGGAAAACGCGGTCGTCCCCCGCGGCGTCGAAAACGCGGTCGCCCCCCCCCCCCTCGACCGCGAAATCCGCGAGACACCTGTGTGTAACCCGATATCTCACACACACACACACACACACACACACACACACACACACACACACACACACACACACACACGCGCGCGCGCACGCGCACGCGCACGCGCACGCGCACGCGCACGCGCACGCACGCACACACGCACACACGCACACACGCACACACGCACACACGCACACACGCACACACGCACACACGCACACACACACACACACACACACACACACACACACACACACACGTATGCACACACGCGATATCACACATACACGCACGCACACGAACTCATTTAGAACCGGCCTAGCTTACCTACTTACAGAGCCATGTACATAATGAATACTCTCTGCGAGAAGACTTGACGATCTTGTCGACACGACACACAATGATGTGAAGGGTCTTGCAAGAAGAGGCATGTCGTAGGTCAACACACCGGCGAGGATTATAACAAAGCACAATTTGACACCGTCACAACATTGCATGTATCAATAGTAAAACCCCGATTTGCCAACGACCAAAGTTCATGAGCATGGATTACAATTTGCTCAAAACCGTGACATATGCATGATGCAAAAAATCCGTGTCATTTTGAGACGGTGTCAAATCGTGCTTTGTTATAATCCTCGCCGGTGTGTTGACCTACGACATGCCTCTTCTTGCAAGATCTTTCATATCATTGCTGTGCATGTGTCGTGTCGATAAGATCGTCACGTCTTCTCGCAGAGAGTATTGTACATGGCTTTGTATTCCACGTTTTTCAGACCGAATGGTGAATTTCCTAAGGGATCTTTTTAATATCTCAACATTAATTAAACAAATTTACAGATATGAATCAATTGGTCTATGTTTCTGATACTTGGAATCAGTACACTCACCATACGGTACGGAGAACGTGTAACTTAATTTCTGTAACTACCGCTGAAGATGGCTCAAAACTGAACCGAAACGTACGGATCGATGTAATGTATCAAAACGACGAATAAACCAGTTATTTCTGATATTACGCACTGTGATCTGCGTCTGACATCTCCCTCACAGCCTTGACTTCTCCTATTTTAATCTCGAGGGTCCTCATATTACTTTATTTATAATTTTGATTTTTCTTCGATAAAATTTTATTATGTTCTTTGAAGGAGTATAAATTCTTCTTTCGAGTACATGATAAAGACTCTTTCTAAAATTTGTACATTTTAAGACTATTATCAAGAAAATATTTTTCCTTAAAGACAACCGTTACTCACTAAAAGAAAAAAAATAAATTGAGTAATCGCTTTTTAAAACAGTGCAATTGATATTTTCCTGTGTATGCATGTACACACGTATGTACATACGTACGCACAAAAAATTTTTCTATGTTAAAATATTTTCTTTCTATTTAAAAAAAGGCGAGAAATTATCATCGCTCAGGACGGGGGCCCGGCGTTACGCGCCGCTCGTGCGTTATCATCGCCGCTTGTAGTAAACAACTGCCCGCGCGCCGACCGCGGGGCGGCCCACAGTGGTCTAAACGCCTGATTTTGTGGCAAAAACTAATATCTTAGTAACGATAAGTCGCATAAGATATAAATGATATTTGTTACAGCTTAAAGAATTATTACTAATATGAAAGAAGGTTATTATATACAAGGTGGGGCATTTAAAGCGTTGCAACTGTTGAAGTCAACGATTTCGATTTTTTTCTAATTAAATGAAAGAGGTACCGATATATTTAAAAGTACCGATACATTTTTTAAAACAATATATTCGAAATTATGACTATAAGTCGATAAATAGAATATTGAATTACAGGAAGACAATTTTATTGAAACAAAATATGTTAGTATGTCAGAAAGTTAAGAAAATATAAGATAAACTATCTACTCGTTGAAGCACAAATAAATTCCTTTTTTAAAATATTATCATATATTATATTATATAAACTTATTTTAACTAAAAAAAAATATATGTATCTATATTTAAAAAAATAAAAATTTATTACATAAACATAGATATACTAGTTATTAAACATATAATGCTAGATTAAGATGACGAAAAAATTTAAATCTTTAAACAATCGTATTGAACTTATAAGAATTCAAGAGAGTAAGTACATCAGGGGGAAAGGTGCAGCTACTCTTACGTGGAAGTTTTCTAACAGATGCTAAGTATGGGTCTGAAGAAAGTAACAATCTGTTGAATAGATCAGTGTTTGTAGCAATTCTTGATATCTTCCGTGTTCTATTTTCTTTAAAGGATCTGATATTCTTATTTTTAGCTTCAAGTGCTTCCTCAGAGTAAAGTCCTATAGGTAATTCCATTGATAACATGATATCTGCTCCATGAATCAGAATAAAATGAATGGAGGCGGGCATATAATACCATGGGTAAAGCTGTTGACAGAGTTTGGCCGTATCTAGGGCATAAGTTCTGAATTTTTCTACGTTTATCATGTATCCACAAGCGAAAGTGGTAAGAATTATATGAAATCTAAATAGCAAATCTCTGTTAACACCAGTAATAGCAGACACTAACTCATAGTTCTCAAAAAACCGCCTTGCAGTGTTTCCGTCATTTGTAGTGCCAAATCCTTGTTTAACAACATCGACTATCAGGCCCACATCTTCTCGTAACTGCTTCTGAATGATGCTCTTCCTAATCTTATAAGCTGCCTCATTTACTCTCCATTTTTGAAGTTCCATCTTGTACGCAACACTCAACATATATTCAAGGCATCTTAAACGAGCATGAAGGACTGATATTCCATAAGCAAATACAGAATTATCGACAGGCCTTTTCAGAACCGATTCAACGTCTGTTTGGGAGGGTTTTGCACCACAAGCACAGCATGTCTGAACTGAAGAGTCAGTAATAGCACTGCGAGCCTTGCCGTCAATCATAGTCATTTTTAGTTTTTGTGTTATAACAATGATTTGCCCGCTCTCTAAAATAATTTTAGTTGGCTGGAGAGATTCAATTTGTTCAGTTATATATTTTTTTCCTCAATTATTAAGTTCTTTGTTTCATGTTTCATTTGGAAACGGATTGGACGACAAAATCTTGTTGAGGATGGTCTTGGGTTTTGCCAAAGAATTTTTCTCTCAGTTGACCTTGGCAGAAGAACATAAAGTTGTAAGGGAACAGTGGCTGTAAAGAACATATAATTATCATCTATGATCTCGCTGTTTATTCTCTGTTTATATTGATCGTGACCACTGCTTCCATCCGAACCCCATTTAAAATCTAAGAATACATGTTCGGATTCTAGCGGACTTAATCTCTCTAAGATTTCTTTAAAAAAAAATATTAAACGCTGAATTGTATGATCTAGGAGAGCTTGCAGCTGCACCTCTGCGCTTTTCTCTGTGACAGTCACTGAGCCAGGGAGCGGATAGCAACGAGTTTTAGCCTCTAAAACGGTTGAATACGAGGGTAGCATATGACTCCTTCTTCTATTACTATTCACGATATTTCTAATATAAAGGTACTGTGCTTTGCTCAGATCAGCCTCAACAATAAGTGACACAGCCTCATCAGCCGATAAAGGATTTTGTTCCTGCTCAGAATTCTGAATTTCTACTAAAATTTTGTCTGCCATGTCAGGGTTTGATGCCAACATCTGTAAAAGTTTAGCAGCACTTTGTTTCCCTTCTTTTCTGAATTTCATGGCTGCAGCATAAGTGAGAATCTCCAAGGAATTCTCAGCTCGTACATTTTGTGTTCGCAACCGTTTTGTTCGTGGGGTACAATCTTCAAAACAAAGTCTTGGACGTCCTACATTACCAATAACGCGTTGATTTTTGGGATAGTCAAATCTGTGAAAACAGATTTTGCAAATACTAAAAAAAATGATCTTGCAACTGCAGTAAAAATTTTGTAGGTGCGAAAAAATAACAAAGATAGATAAGTTTTGCACGTAATCAATTTAAATGACAGAGACAGAATTTATATCTGAAGTATCTGAACTGTTAGTAACTGTAACTGTAACTATTAACTAACAGTTTGCTTACTTGGATGAAACTGCAACACTGAATGTTATACTACTCTGCAGCCACGAATCGTTCTTTTTTAAAAAGATTTTCTCAACGCGACAGCATTTATCCCAACGAGAGAAGAATTTTGAGCAAAAATACGATATAGAATTCTTCAAAGATTGTTTAGCCTTGTCTGTGAAAGTGCAACTTAAACGGGTTTCAATAAAATTTTGAAGATGTTTCTTCTGAGCATTTTTACCACCAGCTTTCTGTTTGAGCACTTCGTAAAGATCAATTTTCTTGAAAGTGATAATATCCATGATAAAAATACTGGAGGTATTCTGGAGGGAAAAAGGAAAGACAGGATATTTCTCTCCGTGTGCATACACACACATATATACAATATATTTAGTCTTAATCTCTTTCTAATCTAATTAAATCTTAACCTAATCTTAACTGTTCGTTAAGTATTATATATTGTATTTATATGTTAAGGTTTAACACTAAAATTACATTAAATTAGTATAGCCCAGTGTGTCAAATAATACCTCATATAACAAAGAAACACAATTCAACAAATCTTAAAATATTATATGATTTATAATTTTTCTCTTGTTCAAATTATGCAAATGACTCACTTTCTACAAATAGCAAACAAAAATGACAAAAAAGTAATCAAGCTGATGTGGCCCATGATGCCAACTTTTAAAAAGTTACATGTCTCTAAATACAGCCTGATTTTTTTATCGTAGCAACGAAATCAGCAAAAAGTAGCAATTTCTTTCTTCACATTCTTAAAGAGTACGATATTCTGTTCAATCTTACTACAAGACCTTTTTGGCTAAAGGCGGCTAAAGTTTTATATCGCATAATAAAGTTGGATTACCGATTTACACTAAGCGTCACACGAGGTTAAAAACCACATCAGATATATCCTCTAGGTTAAGTTCTTTTGTCAATTTTATAAATAAAACTTAAAGTACACATGCCAAATAACAATAAATCGTATTAAAACATTTTATTAAACCATTCTGAATAATTTGAAAACTAATATAAATAAAGTAATGGAACTGCAGAAAGCGACTATATCAAGCATACTAAAAATTCTTTATTTTTATGTACCTATATTATGCGTTCAAGGCAACATACAATTATTTAAATTACAAGACATTCTTCTTTGTGTATTTTTCTTGAAATTACAATAATTCTTACTGACATTTAGACGAATTGGAAAAATTGATTTTTTGCCGCAAAATCAGGCGTTTAGACCACTGTGCGGCCGCTTCTCGCCGCGCGCTTGGATTTGGCGGTGGGCGGGCTAATACGGCGATTTTTAATCATTAATAACTCAGAAACTATTGCGAAAATTGCAAAATGGTACATGACTTTTCGACTCAGTTTGGCTCGCTCTATCTAAATCTGAGAAAAGTACCAAGGATTCGGTGACACCCTGTATATATAGAGCATTCCACGCCAAATCGGACACCATTTGGCTTTTGCATCTCCGATTTTTTTGAAAATTTTTTATGTTTTAGTATTGGTTGAAAGAGGCCTCCATGATTTTTTTCAAATTTTTTTGTCGAACCGTTTTCAAAATATCGATTTTTGAAAAATTACGTTACTTTTTTTTTAAACGCCCATAACTTTACGAAAAATGGGCCAAATGAGACGTTTTTTTTTTTAATTTGTCTTTTTAAACACACTTTTGATAAAAAATATCAAAAAAAAATTTCAAACTGTATTTCTATAAGATTTTCAAATTTTTAACACAAATTGTTGATTTACAAAAAACACGTACTGATCAATTTTCTCCAAAATTTTTTGTAAAAAACTATCATCGATTCCACAAATTTTAAGCCTAAATTTATAATGGGATAATGACGGGATCTATTTTTTTTCGATTTTTTAATTTCCATTTTTTATTTATCCGTGCTGAAAAATATCTGAAAAGAAAAAATAATTTACACAGGAACTACTATTAATAATTATCTGAGACATAGTGATTACTAAATAGTTTACAAATTGATTTCAGGAAAAAATACAGTTGAATTAAAGCGTTTATTATGCTTGATAAATTTTTTTTTATTAAGTAGCGTTTATTCGATCATTTGTTTATTAAATGTTGAAGATATGTTTTTTTAAATAAATAACAATGACTGTTGCCGATAAGTCTGAAAAAAGATTTATATATATTTTTCAGCACGGATCTATTTTTTTCGATTTTTTAATTTTCATCTTTTATTTATCCGTGCTGAAAAATATATATAAATCTTTTTTTCAGGCTTATCGACAACAGTCATTGTTATTTATTAAAAAAAAACATATCTTCATCATTTAATAAACAAATGATCGAATAAACGCTCCTTAAGGATGTTTTATATAGTTAGGCAAAATGTAACGAAGTTGATGAAAATTTAATATCATATTCTGTATACTCTTTCAAAGTTCAGGGCCAAATTTCAAATCGATTCACAATTTAGATAAAAAGTTATCAATTCTTGAAAATCCGTTTTACAAAGGGTTTTACAGAGAAAAGTGTAAACATTAAAAAATGTAACCAATATAATAATATTTTACACACAAGCAGATCATCAACAAACAAAAATATAGCAACAAAATTTGAAACGATTTACAACAATTTTTTTTTGAAATTTTTTTTTTGAAAAAAATAGTAGTAACAGTTATTTACATTCACTAAATTTACGTCTTTTATATTCTATTAGATGTTCCGTAACTATTTATATACATTTTTTTGTCTTTGGATCCCTGAAGAATTAATATCAGAGTTTTCAATATTTCCTGCATACTTTTGGTTGGGACTGTGGGTATAGAACATCCTTAAGGGGGGAGGATCAAGTAAACGGTCATTTTTTTCATTTTTTTTATTGCTTAGAAAATTTATTTAACATCTGGAGAATGTGTTTCCAAAGCCGTGAGTCGAAATTCAAAGTCTAAGTGTCCCTACGAAGTCATTAAAGTGACGCGCTCCGAACGGCGCCGGCGCGCGGCGCCGAGCGCACACTGAGAGAAATGTTTTGCTGTATTAGCAAATTATTTGTCACTATAATGACAACAAACACTTGGTTTGTTGTCACTATAGTGACAATAAACACTTGGTTTGCTGCGAGAGCTAATTTAGCAGTCGTTTCACGTCGTTGTTGCGCTTTATATTTGCAAAAATGAGTCGAAAAGTGAGTGAAAGTGAACCTAACTATCGTTCAAGCCGCCCACGTGTTCGGCGATACAGTGGCAATCAATTTACGAACATACAAAACGCTGAAGAAGAAGAGGTACTGAGCGACGCCGGAGCAAGTGCCTCAGCAAAAAAATTGAAAGCGTCGGTGTCCGACATCGTTGTGAATTTGAGTTTTTGCTACCGGATTATTGAATTTGTGAGCGTGTTTTCGGCTATTTCTGACATATCTGTTTGTAGAAGATGCAAGCAAAAATTATCATTCGGGCAGTCAAGTGAGAGAGGACTTGGATTTAAAATATCCGTAAAATGCAAGTGCGGCACTATACTCATAGATTCAGGACCGTTTATTCACAACAGTTTTGAGATAAATCGAAGAGTGGTTTTCGCTATGAGATTATTGGGAGTAGCTCGAGAAGGAATAAATATTTTGTGCGGCATAATGGATTTGGGACAAGGATTGAGCAAAAAATCATACGAAGGCATAGTGCAGCATATATACGAGTCTACCAAGAAATTTTTTTATTTTTGTTGCAAAAACGCAGTGCAAGATAAAATAAAATTAAACGAAAAAAACGGGAGATCTATTCTGAATTTAACCGTTAGCGGTGACGGTTCTTGGAAAAAGCGCGGGTTCTCGTCTCTCTATGGTGTAACTACACTGATAGCTTATCACACAGGGAAAGTAATAGATCTCGTTGTCAAAAGTAGTTATTGTCAAGCATGCACGTATTGTAAACAAAGAGACTCAAACGATCCGGAATACGCAGAGCACCAAAAAAATTGCCCAATAAATCATCATGGCTCTTCGGGCAAGATGGAAGTCGATGCTATGCTTGAAATATTCCAGAGGTCCGAGGAACGTTATGGAGTGCGGTACAGTAATTACGTCGGCGATGGCGACGCCAAGACTTTCAAGGCTATTGCAGATGCAATGCCTTACGGTGAAAATTTTCAGGTAACAAAGAGCGAATGTGTTGGGCATGTGGAGAAATGCATGGGCAGCCGACTGCGAAATTTAAAAAAAACTGCTAAACTTGGAGGCAAGGGAAAACTTACGGATGCTCTTATAAAAAAAATTAACAAAATATTATGGCCTGGCCATTCGAAGGAATGTCGATTCAGTAGATGAAATGAAAAAAGCAATTATAGCCACGTACTGTCATTTAATCTCAACCGACATGGTGCCGCAGCATCACTACTGTCCCTCGGGCGCCGACTCATGGTGTGCGTATCGCGTCGCCAAAACCCAGAATGCAGCACAGGCTTATACACATCCTCTTCCGTTACATCCTGATGTGAAGAAGCACATATTGCCGATATACGAGGACTTGTCTCGCGATGATTTGCTTCAAAGATGTTTGGGTGGCTACACCCAGAACGCAAATGAATCATTCAATGCTACCGTATGGCGCTTGGCCCCCAAGCATCTAAACTGCGGCTCGAAAATTATAGAAATTGCTGCTTATTTGGCCGGAGGCATGTTCAACGATGGCTATACATTTATTTTAGAAGTTATGAATGATCTGCAACTGCAAATCGGTCTGCATTGCAAACAGTTCGCTGACGGGTACGACAAATACCGCGTGGACACGCAGAACCGCCGCACTCAAAGCACATCAAAAGAGGCCAGGACAGCTCGAAAACAGGAACTAGCGGCTAAATTGGATGAGTTTGCAGAGGAGGAAGGCTTATTATACGGTCCTGGCATCGCAGACTAAGCTTACATTAGCCGTAAGTCCCCCCTTGCCTTAAACACTACTTTTCTCTACTGAAAACTTTAAACGCGTTTTTCTCAAAACGTAAAATTTCGCGCGCCGTGCACTGTAGCACCTACAATTTTTAACCGATCGTAACGAGCTTTGGCACATATATTCTTTAACTTATTGACCTTTGCATGAACCTAAAAATTCATTAAAAAATTAATAATAAACATTGTCTTTGCTATTTGTTTAAAAGGAAAAAATGTAACTTTTTTTTCAAAATGGTCCTAAATTTTTAATTTTTGATTTTTTTTTTAAATTTAGGTTCATGCAAAGCATATAAACGCATTTTAACAAAAAAACTTTGGTTTTTTTATTTCAGTTAATTAGAGCGACCTGAGCGTTGCACGGCGCAAATTCGAGGAGCCAAATTCAAGCAGCTGCTGCGCCGCCATTTTGAAATTTTTTGACATAAAAAAAATTTTATAATATACCTTAAATTATGAATATTATGATGTGCTTTGTTCCGATTTAACAAATCTTTCCATCTATTTAAAAAAAATTCGGGAAAAAACGGCCGTTTATTTGACCCCCCCCCCTTAATAAAAAAAAATTTATCAAGCATAATAAACGCTTTAATTCAACTGTATTTTTTCCTAAAATCAATTTGTAAACTATTTAGTAATTACTATGTCTCAGATAATTATTAATAGTAGTTCCTGTGTAAATTATTTTTTCTTTTCAGATATTTTTCAGCACGGATAAATAAAAGATGGAAATTAAAAAATCGAAAAAAAAATAGATTCCGTCATTATCCCATTATAAATTTAAGCTTAAAATTTGTGAAATCGATGATAGTTTTTTACAAAAAATTTTGGAGAAAATCAATCAGTACGTGTTTTTTGTAAATCAACAATTTGTGTTAAAAATTTGAAAATCTTATAGAAATACAGTTTGAAATTTTTTTTTGATATTTTTTATCAAAAGTGTGTTTAAAGAGACAAATTTTCAAAAAAAAAACGTCCCATTTGGCCCATTTTTCGTAAAGTTATGGGCGTTTAAAAAAAAATAATGTAACTTTTCAAAAATCGATATTTTGAAAACGGTTCGACAAAAAAATTTGAAAAAAATCATGGAGGCCTCTTTCAACCAATACTAAAACATGAAAAATTTTCAAAAAAATCGGAGATGCAAAAGCCAAATGGTGTCCGATTTGGCGTGGAATGCCCCATATATATATATATATATATATATATATATATATATATATATATATATATATATAGATATATATATATATATATATAATTATATATATATATATATATATATATAAGAAACAAGAAAATTATGATAATTTTACTAAAAATGTGCATTTTTCAACATTATTGTGTTCTCCTTGCCAGATAAAACCTGCAGCTTCTTCAGTTCTTCCACCGTTAAATGATCAATAACCAATAGTTTATCGCATGACGAAATTGTGGAATTAAATATGGAACCAAATCAACAAATAAATTTAATTGAAGTTTTTACTAGTAAATTACCGAGTACTGAAGCTAATTTTGTGAAAAAACCAATTCCACGGATTATGAAACTCCAACAGATTGTACAATTACATCAACGTTAGATAAAGCATTGAAAATTGCTGTTCTAAAAGTTGAAAATCTGGAAAAACAATTAAAAGAGGCAAATGCTAAGCTTCAAGCTGCAGATGTAACCGTTCGAAAAGTACTAAGATCAAATAACTTTTTATTAAGACGTATCAGACGGCTGAGAAGTAACAACAGAATACGTGTTGAGAAAAATTTATTAAAATCTACAGAAATTTTACACAAAGTATTCAATGATAACCAAATCAAATGGCTCCAACGTGATTCTAGTTGTAAAACTGTACATAAATGGTCTGAAGAAACCATAAAAAAAACACTAGTTAAAAGTATCATGTTTCAACAGTGGTTACCAAGAACTTATGAAACAAAATATTCCTTTGCCATCTACCAGGACACTTCGTAGAAGATAAGAAACGATTAAATTTGAACCTGGAATTTGTGATGATATATTTAAGACTCTAAAAGATAAAGCTGAACAATTTGAAAATGACAGACAAAGAGATTGCATGCTTGCATTAGACGAAATGAGTATTATGAGTGGGAATCAAGTTGATTTATCAACAAATTCACGTTTTGGTGATACTACTATTCCTAACACTTTTGGTAACTTGCATGCTTTTTTTCTGTAACAAGTTTTATTCATTTGTTAACATTTTTTCTATATTATATATTTTTCAATTTCCTTACATTTTGTGGCGCATGAAACGCCTACAAATATGTACACTTTCATATTTCACATTTCATTCTTTGCATTATTTTATTCTTTGTATTATTTTCACATTTAAATTGTATAGGAGAAAAAACAGAAGCAACGCATGGTTTGATCATAATGCTTGCTGGCATTTTTACTAGATAAAAACAAGTCGTAGGGTATTATTTTACTCCAAACGGATTTGATGGTATTAAACTGAAACCTATCATTGAAGAAATTATTAGAAAAACAGAATTAATTGGTCTTTATGTGTACAGTATTACATCCGATATGGGTGGAGTAAACCAAGCAATGTTTAGATGAGAGCTTTTGATAACATATCTACTAGTAGGTATGGTGAAATTGTAAATTCAATATCTTATCCAGTTGATGAATCACGTAGATTATTTTTCTTTGCTGACGCTCCACATCTATTTAAGAATATCAGAGTCTGTCTGATTAATAATAAAGTTATATTATTGCTTAAAAAATTTGTAAAAGCTTTAAAATTATCTTCTGATATTTTACAATTTGAATATTTTAAAGAATTAGTAGCCGAACAAAAAGATTATCACTTAAAACTTGCACCAAAGTTAAATGAAAATTTTATTAAAACGACAACGTTTAATAAAATGAAAGTTGGTCACGCAGTGAATATGTTAAATAGATATGTGAGTGGTGCATTCAATTATATGGACCATGAAAATGGTAATAAAAAATATGAAACAACAGCAAAATTTACTGAAATAATGTCTAAATGGTTTGGATTAATAACTGCACGAAGTCCTGATGATAGCTTTAGGTAAAAAAGAAAACAATGAAAGAACACAAAATAAATTTAAGGGGGCATATACCTTTCTCGGATAAAAAAAAAGCATATTTCATGATTTTTTTCCGGCAAAAGTATAAAAGATATGAAGATCGGGTTTGTCGCAAATGAAAGTACGTGTTTTAGAGTGCATTTTCTGATTTTTGTTTTTTATTTGCGATGGAAGGTACTTCCTCTACAGCCCCTCGCCCTAAACCCTGCATGTTTTTGCGGTACCAGCGGAATCTCCGAGCTGGTTCATCTGAAGACAAAAAATAAAAAAAGGTCTTAAAGTTTATGATATTTTCTAGTCCCTGACGGATGCTTTTTGCAATTTTTTAATTATTTCTATTTGTTTTTTAAGAAACAAAATGAAAATTTTAGCTAAAAATCGATGTCACAAGTTTGGAAGTCCGTCATTTTGTTAGAAATCAAAATTTCGGAAATCCCATCCGTCAGGGACTAGAAAATATCATAAACTTTAAGACCTTTTTTTATTTTTTGTCTTCAGATGAACCAGCTCGGAGATTCCGCTGGTACCGCAAAACCCTACATGACAAGCAGGGCCTAGGGCGAGGGGCTGTAGGGAAAGGGGTTTCCATCATTAATAAAAACCAAAAATCAGGAAATGCACTTAAAATATGTACTTTCATTTGCGACAAACCCGATCCTCGTATCTTTTATATTTTCGCCGGAAAAAAATCGTGAAATATGCTATTTTTTTGGTCCGAGAAAGGTATATGCCCCCTTAATGAAAGCATACAGTTCCTAAATTCGGTAATTGAGTTATTTCGTGATGTAAAAATTGGTTCAGATCCTCGATTTAAACCAGTCCAAAGAGGCATTTTAATAACTACAAAATCTGTAATTGAACTTACTAATTATTTAATTAATAAACGAAGATATTCTTACGTTCTTGCTGGTCGATTTTCTCAAGACTGCGTGGAAAATCTTTTCTCAAATATTAGAAAAAAATTTCCAATTCTGAATGCTTTACAGTTTAAACATAGTTTAAAAGTTCTGATGGTTTCTCAGTACTTACAAACGTTATAAAATACAAATTATGACCAAGATGAAGGTTCTTTCATTGCTAATTTTTTAAGACGGCTAGCCGAAACTAATCATAATCAACTTGAAGAAATTTCTCCTGTCCTTCCTCCTGGAATAGAAAATAAAGTCATAGGTATATCAAAAAAAGAATTAAATTCATTGTATAGCATTGTGGATACATTTTAACTAGAGTTTCAAAATTAACTAAAGTTTGTAAACAGTGTATAAATTCTGCTGGATCCACAACATATAATGGTAGTTCACAATATTCTGCATTACTTCGCCTTAAATGTTATGAACCAAATACATTGTTTTTTGTGAATGATGAAACTTTTAGATTTTTTTATCATATGGAAATTGAAATACGACGTTATTTATCTTATTTGAAATACGCAAAAGTTGATTTCGTTAAATTTTATACAGTTAAAATAAAACACATTCAATGTGATACATTGTTAAATTGCCACAATATTTTTGAAAAAATAATGAAACGTTTTATTTTATATAGAGTTAAAATTGAATGCAAAAAAGGAATTTTAAATGCTTGCAATAGTAATTAAAACTATGAGTATGCATTCATTAATTAAGTAGTTAGATTAATATATTGTAAGGTATAGTAGAGATATTTAAGAGCGGCAGTGTGGTCTAGTGGTAGAGCGCCAGACTCGTAATCTAAGGAACCAGGTTCGAGTCCACTAGAGCTATGTAAACATGGAATGTTTTTCCGAAGCTGCGCCCCTCCGTGCAAGATAAGCTCTTGTGCGGAGCAAACTGGGCTCCGTCTTTTGGAAAGAGACGTTAAGCCGTTGGTCCAAAAGGGTTAAAGTGAGAGGAGAAAGGGTAGTAGTGTAAAGGTTTGAGTAACGTTTCTTATAAAAACGACTTGCAAACCCTGCGGGGATAAGCAATAAAGATAGTTTTTAGTTAGTTTTTTAGTAGAGATATTTATATATTATAAAATATATTATAAGTAATAGGTATATATATATATATATTAGGGTGTGTCATTTTGGGGCAACTTTTTTTTTCATTTTACGAATAGCATATATACTTCCAGGAAGGTAAAATAAGATACCTGTTAACATTTTAGCCCTTAATATTAATATTAACAGGTCGCTCGTCGCGATTTTTTATTTTTTATTTAGTAAGATAGAAAAAATTTTATAACTATCTAACAAACAGTAATACAGCATTGCGCCACATAGATTTTCTGTAGTAAGATTACCGCTCTACAAAAAAGATCTCTTATCATTTTTTCATAAATTCAACCGTTCAAAAGATATTCAAAGTTAAAGTTTGATAAATTTTATAAAACTTGTTTTTGCTTCTGTTGGGCTGAGGTTCGGATAGAACACACACACTAATTATATGCAATATACAGCAACGTATTTATTCGGTACAAAGACTCACAGAACCAATGCAGTGTGCGTACAAAACGAGAGTGCACCAAATCGGGGGATAAAGAGCAATATATATATGTGAAGAGTAGCGCCACGATACGGCGAGAAACGCAAACAGAATTCACAGTATGGCGCGGTTTATAAAATAAAAAAAAAATTATTATCAACTCTACTAAAGAAGAGCGCATTGATTAACGCTAGTCCTTACTCCAACACTCCTCCTATCAATGCGTTCTACATAAACGTTTTTCGTAATACTATCTTAATACTATGGTCTTAAACCTAATAATTTCACGCATTCTTCGTGTTTCGCTTTGGTTAGGGGTTTTGTTAATAAATCCGCTATCATTTTATCGGTAGGTAAGTAGCTTATACTAATTTCGCCTCTATCCCTAATTTCCCGCGAAAAATGATATCTAATATCGATGTGTTTACTTCGGCCATGAAACACATGATTTTTGTTCAACTCTATTGCGCTTTGATTGTCACAATGTATCTCTGTTGCACCCGTTACACAAGACTTAAAACCTATGTGTTCTAATAAACGTCTCAAATATATTATTTCTTTACATACTTCCGAGAGGGCCATATATTCCGCCTCCATTGTAGATAACGCGACCGATTTCTGTTTCCTTGATTCCCAACTTATCGGGCCACTAGCTAACATAATTACGTTACCGCTACATGATTTTCGATCCTCCACGTCGCCAGCCCAATCCGAATCTACATAGGCTTGCATCTTCTTACAATCTTTAGTATATGTTATACCGTAATCGGCGGTACGTTGTAAATATCGAAGTACTCTCTTCGCGAGTTTCCAATGGGCTTCCTCTGGATCCGTGCAGAAACGGCTCAAAGCGCTAGCAGCGAATGCCAAGTCCGGACGTGTTGCATTGGCTAAATAAATTAAGGCTCCTATTAGTTCTCTATATGGCTTATGCTTCATGTTCGCCCTTTCTTCCTCGATGTTTGATCCCATCCTTTTCATTAACTTCTGGTTTGGTTCGAGCGGGGTCGATATTGGCTTACAATTCTCCATCTCAAATTTATGTAGCATATCCGCAATGTATCTTCGTTGAGTTAATTTCATTTTTCCTGTAGGTCCGTCTCTTTCTATATTTATTCCAAGAATGTCATTTACAGGACCTAAGTCATTCATCTGAAACTTATTTCTCAAAATTTCCTTTAGTTTTTGCAATTTACGAAAATTTTTGGACGCTATGAGTATGTCATCTACATAAATTATAATAATCACTTTGTCATCTTCATCAGTACTTACATACACACAAGGATCCACGTCGCTGTTCATCATACCTATACTTTTTAGATAAGCATCTAATTTTTCATACCAACATCGACCCACCTGTTTTAATCCGTAAAGTGGTCTTCTTAGTAGGCAAACCTTGTCCTCTTGTCCTTGAGTTACGAACCCTTCAGGCTGCTCCATGTAAATTTCGTCTGGTAGGTCACCTTGTACGTACGCAGTAACGACGTCCATTTGATGTACATGCATCTCCTCCTGAACGCATCCTGCAAGAAAAGCACGTATAGTTTCATATCTTGCTACGGGAGCGAATATTTCTTCGTAATCCACGCCTCGTCTTTGTTCGCAGCCACGCACTACTAAGCGTGCTTTATATTTGTCTATTGATCCGTCTTGCTTTCTTTTTATTTTAAATACCCATCGATTGGATAATACTTTCTTGTCTTTCGGTCGTGTTACGAGTTCCCACGTTTTATATTTCATCAGGGAATTGTACTCAGTCTGCATAGCATCTAGTCATTCTTGTTTGTCGACTCTGTTCTCTATTTCTCTTACGCTTGACGGTTCACTTGATGTTTCTTCTTCCTTCTTCAGTTCATGAAATATCTTTCTTGGTCTGCCTTTCTTTCCTGTCTTCATTAATTTTGGTCGGCCGGGACCTCTTTTTGAAGTTTTTGGAGTGTCAATTTGTTCTTCTTCCTCTTCTTTTTTCTCTTCTTTCTCCTCTTCTTTCTCATCTTCTTCGTCCGATTCTTGTCCGGAGTTTACTTCATTGTTCATTTCTTCGTTTATTTCATGAGCGGTGGTTGATTCTTTAATCTCTGGTGATTCCGTCAGTTTATGCCAATCTGAACTTAGAGAAGCTCCAAAGTTTTCTTCCGTGGCGTTTGGTTCGCACTCTAGATCCTCAATGAATCGTACGTCACGCCTCTTTAAAATCGTCTTTGTACCGGGAGCCCACAATTTATAAGCCTTGGATTCTTGCGAATAGCCAACCAATATGTATTTCTTTCCCTTTGGCTCAAATTTGCCCCTAGAGGGTTTCTTCTCGAGGGCGATGACTTACCAAATATGCGCATAAAACCGACGTATGGTTTTTTATTTGACCAAGCTTCTATCGGCGTCGAGTTCTCCAGTATCTTCGTTGGACACCTGTTACGAATATAAGCCGCAGTATTTATAGCTTCAGCCCATAGACTTTTGGGAACTCCAGATTGGAGCAACATACAGCGTGCCATTTCCACCAGGGTCCTATTAGCACGCTCAGCAACACCGTTCTGTTGAGGGCAATATTCGACGCTTAGTTGTCTCTTGATTCCTTCTTCTTCAAGAAAATCGTTGAATTCCTTAGATAAATATTCCTTTGCGTTGTCGGTACGAATTTTCTTTATTTGGCAACCTGTTTCTTTTTCTACGCGTTTTTTGTAGGCCTTGAAAGCTGTTATTACATCTGATCGCTTCTTCAGCATTACGACTTCTACGTATCTGGACTTGTCATCTATAAATGTAACGAAGTATTTGGCTCCGCCTAATGAGGGGACATTCATGGGGCCACAGATGTCAGAATGCACTAGTCCAAGCCTTTCCTTCTCCCTCCTAGTCGAACTTTTATAGGGAAGTTGATGAATCTTGCATTTATTACAAACTTCGCAATCAAGTATTTTAGAATTACCTTTTATGTTTAGACCGATTACCATCTCCTGAGAACTTAACCTGTTTAGGTCTCCTTGTCTCCTTGATTTAAATGGCCAAACCTCTGGTGCCAGCGTAGAAGGCTGTCGTTTCCAATGTCGCGTGCTGCCTGGGCTTGTGGTTGTTCAATTTCATCTAAAACATACAACTGACCTTGTCTTTTAGCTATTAACGCTGTAGAACCATCACGTCTATTAACGAACGCGCATTTCTTCTTAAATGTCACTGTATAACCGTTATCTGTCATGCGAGATACTGAAAGGAGGTTACTTCTAAAACGCGGCACTAACATTGCGTCTTTTAATTTAATGTCATTAACTCTACTGTCTTTCAATGTCACTTTCATTTTTACATCTCCAACACCATTGGATTCAACGGAATTTTCTGCAGCTGTGTAAACTTTGCACTTCTTATTCGTGTCTATTTCATGGAACCTCTTCTTGTCGTGACACATATGGCTTGTTGCACCACTATCTAGACACCACTGCGTTGACTCTTGCGGTCCAGTGTATTGGGCACATGCGAACATAGCGTTGAACATTATTTCCTGTATGACGTTTTGATTTGCTCCTGCATTCTGCCGATTTATGCCCAATTTTGTCGCACTTATAGCATTTTCCTGTAAACTTGTAGTTCTTCACGTGCTTCGTATGAGTGTCTTTCGCGTTCTTATTATGTCCTTTATTATTCGCCGTTAACGCGTTATTTTCTGAACTCTTGCAATCATCTTGATCGATGCGTCGTGCTTCTTCTTCGATAAGTTTCGTCTTGAGAAAATCGATCGTTGGTATGTTATCCCGTGATTCCATAGCAACACAAAAGTTTTCGTATTCGGATGGTAATGAGTTCAACATTATTATCGACGTTAATTCTTCCGGTAGTCTTATCCCTGCATCTTCTAACTGCTCTACTTTATCGACGAAGCTATTCAGATATTCCATCATGCTCTGTCCTTGTTCCTTCTTCATACGATACAATTGCTTGTATAGGACGGATTTTCTTACCGGGCCTCTGGATTCGTATATGCTTCTTAGTTTCTCCCATGCCTCGTGCGATGTTGTTGCCTTTTTAATGTGATTCAGCTGATTTTTTGAGGTACTCAGTAGAATCAATGCCAATGCCTTCTCGTCCTTCAATATCTACGTGTCGTTATTTTCAGGTGTACGAATTTCTGCTCCATTTGTATATTTCCATAATTCGTTGCATACGAGTACACTTTTTATTTGGATCTTTCACGATTCGTAGTTGGTATCGTTCAGCTTTTCGATGTTTTGCGTTCCGATATTGACCGACATGGCGGACTCTCTAGAATGTTCCTTTTATAAAGCGATAGGATTTAGGCTGGCACTCTCACTCGTTTCTTATTTGCGCTCTGGGCCCATAACCTGTTGGGCTGAGGTTCGGATAGAACACACACACTAATTATATGCAATATACAGCAACGTATTTATTCGGTACAAAGACTCACAGAACCAATGCAGTGTGCGTACAAAACGAGAGTGCACCAAATCGGGGGATAAAGAGCAATATATATATGTGAAGAGTAGCGCCACGATACGGCGAGAAACGCAAACAGAATTCACAGTATGGCGCGGTTTATAAAATAAAAAAAAAGAATTATTATCAACTCTACTAAAGAAGAGCGCATTGATTAACGCTAGTCCTTACTCCAACAGCTTCCTATGAATTTTGTATCATATCGACTATCAAAAATTATGAAATAACCAATACATATTTTTGTAGAAAATTTAACGATCTACAAAAAAGGTCTCTTATATTTTTTTCATAAATATAACCATTTAGACGATATTAAGGTTTAAAGTTCAAAGTTTTAAACTTTAATATCGTCTAAATGGTTATATTTATAAAAAAAATATAAGAGACCTTTTTTGTAGATCGTTAAATTTTCTACAAAAATATGTATTGGTTATTTCATAATTTTTGATAGTCGATATGATACAAAATTCATAAGAAACAAAAACAAGTTTTATAAAATTTATCAAATTTTAACTTTGAATATCTTTTGAACGGTTAAATTTATGAAAAAATTATAAGAGATCTTTTTTGTAGAGCGGTAAATTTACTACAGAAAATCTATGTGGCGCAATGCTGTATTACTGTTTGTTAGATAGTTATAAAAATTTTTCTATCTTACTAAATAAAAAATAAAAAATCGCGATGAGCGACCTGTTAATATTAATATTAAGGGCTAAAATTTCAACAGGTATCTTATTTTACCTTTCTGGAAGTATATATGCTATTCGTAAAATAAAAAAAAAAGTTGCCCCAAAATGACACACCCTAATATATATATATATATATATATATATATCTATATATATATATATATATCTTTGTCTAAAAGGCAACTATTGACGACAATTTACTCTTATAACATGGCAGTTTCGACGACATTGGAAGTTTTGACGACGGTCGTCAAAAACACCGCGGTATAAAGGCAGTTTTGACGACAGTTGTCAATCTACCTTTGCATGGCTATATATTTGTGTGGCTATAGAAGGGTAGTTTTGACGACTGTCGTCAAAACTACCTTTACACGCTGAATATATATAAGTATATAGAAAAATTAATTTGAACGACTGTCGTCAAACCTACCGTTATTTAACTTTATATATATTTATATACAGAAAGGCAGTTTTGACTACTGTCGTCAAAACTGCTTTTATATATTTTTTATATATATTTATAGGTGTCAAACTGCCAATAAATAAAAGATGTCGAAATTGTCATTTATCACTCATTTTAAGGCATAACAGTTAGTACAAGCTAATCTGTTCTAACACAAAACTTAAAAAATATAAATAATTAAACTGAAAAAACTACATGCATACACATGTCTAAAGATAGTTTTTGCCCTCATATTTTACTAAAAATATTTAATGTACATTTGCTTTGTTAGAGAATAGCATATTATATTTTTTTTTCTAAAATTTTTTCTAGTTTTTAAATAAAAATACAGAAATGTATAATATAGTTTGACTAACTTTTCTGTTATCTGTATTGGCTTTATTAACTACACATGCCTATAGAGTATAAAATAGAGTAATCATGTGTACAAATATAGTACAAATCATTTTAACGATGAGTTATATAAATTATTTAAATACAAAGTGTATTTTGGCAACAATAATTATCAACTGTATTTCATGTTGCATTGAGTCATTATAATAATCTTTATATTCTAACAATACAATATACATTATAAATTACTACTATTTCAGGTGTCATTGAATAAATTGAACTAAGAAGAAATCTTTTCTCACAACATGTCATTTTTACAGTTGTCCAATCTGGTAACGTAAATATTGTTCAAGAAAGATTGCTTCACTTCCTGACTAGAAATTAATTTAAAATACAGCAAAATCTTAAACATGTTAGAACTTGTTGTTTAAAAGATTCACAAGGATGCTGTTAACGTGATAATCGCTCTCGATTTGAAAGCAACACGCTAAGTGTTAAAACTGCCTTTATATTCATTTTTTGTATACATTGTTGTCAAAACTGTCAATAGATAGAAAATGTCGTCGAAATTGTCATTTATCACCTCATTTTAAGGTATAACTGTTAGTGGCAAAAAATTATGCAATTTAACACAAAACTAAAACGTAAATATCTAAAAAACTAACATACATATATGTAGGATGTCCAAAGGTAGTTTTTGCCAGTATATTTTCCTGAAAATATATAGATATTAATATTATTAATGTACATTTGCTTTTAGAGAATAGCACATCATATTCCTCTTTCCAAAATTTTGTTTAGTTTTTGAATAAAATACAGAAATGTATAATATGACGATTGACTCATTTTCCTGTTATATGTACTAGTTTCATCAACTACATACCTATACAGTATAAAGTAGGGTACAAACGGTTTTCACGGTGAGTTATATTAAGTATTAATATTTACATACTAAAGCTAAATATTTTTAGGTATTGCTTACTATATTTAACTATTTGTTAATAATCTGAGATTGTAGTTTATTTATTTACAGCAACGTTCTCAGTAACATTTTATAAATAATTAGTTTTTTTTCAATGCTACAAACAGATTATTTTATTGTGACAAATAACATATCTCTGTGTCTGCACAATATACACCAGTACTGGAAAAGACATGCATTGACTATTTTAAATATGAAAATATTTGATTTGTTTACTAAAGTCTTATAGGTATGTTTAGTAGCTGTTAGTTGTACGTACTTACTGCTAATAATATTTCCACTAAAATTATTCTGTAAAATGTTTATAATGTGTTTAATTTAGATTACTAAATGTCAATTCTACCTTTACAAAGCTAAAAGTAAGGTATCCTTTTCACAATAATTACAAAGCAGTCTTTAAACTGACTGATATCAAGAGAAAGTCTATTACAAACCATGATATTCTGTTTAAGCGAGAGTTATTATATTGTTTCCGTTTTTAAAATCTAGTGAAATGTTATGGAATTATCTGTGACTAATTCAGTTGCTGTGTTTATCAAAGAATGTGCTTCTAGTCTCCACACATGTTTGCAGAATGTATAAAATATTTATATTAAATAAATGTGTGTGTATGTGTGTGTGTGTGTGTGCGTGTGTGCGTGCGTGCGTGCGTGCGTGCGTGCGTGCGTGTGTGTGTGTGTGTGTGTGTGTGTGTGTGTGTGTGTGTGTGTGTGTGTGTGTGTGTGTGTGTGTGTGTGTGTGTGTGTGTGTGTGTGTGTGTGCGTGCGTTAAAATAATCTTTAATGATTTATTCATAGAATGCAGTGGAATGTATTATCTACATCGTGGTATTAAATAATGCATGTCGCGCATGTTATCAGCATAATCTCACAAATTACATAAATTAATTAGTAAAATTTGATAAAATTTAGCTTACAATTTTTAATATCTGTGTATATAATACATAACATTGCTTCTAACAGAGATAGGTTATAACATATATTTCAACCTCGATTCGTATATATCTACAATAGAACATAATATAACATTCAACAAATATTCTTTTACGATAAAGAACTTGTTTTTAAAACCTCTAAAAAGCTCACTAATATACGTGGATACTTTCATATTACACAGGATTCTAATACAGGATACAATCATGAATTCTTGATTAAAAAACTCGTTTTTGCATTATAAGTAAATTCTCTTCTGGATACCTGGAAACATTTGGTGGCTTGCTTTAAATTACTACGGATATAAAGAATATTATGTTGCTCTCAGCTTCTTTAAATATGAAATTGATATTCAATAATCTTAATTATAAAAGCAATCACGTTAGAATGGCCCATAGAGATTACTTTTAATACAAATGTTATCAAAGTTATAGTATATATACCTTATAATTTAATAAACAGAAAATAATCTTTAGATTAAAAATTGATGTCTTACACTGATAGATGCATCTCTTTTACAACTGATGCATAATCTTGTATTAATAAGATGTATTTAGATACAGTGATGTCTTACACTGATAGATGCATCTTTTTTAACAACTGATGCATAATCTTGTATTAATAAGATGTATTTAGATGCAGAAAATAACACATACTCAAAATAGTAATATACCTGATCACTTATAGACATAGAATTTAAAAAAGCCAAAAATCCGTTATCAGCTTTAATATACATATAGGTATTTGAAAAGACGATAGCAAATAGGAGTTAAATATTATCATACTTTTTAAGTAATTTACTTGTGATGCAAGTAATGTAACATTTTGGATGTTTATATTAAATACTGTGTATTTTCTGATACATATGTGAACTGAATAGCAACATAAAACATTTAATTAATCTTCTATGATACATAGGCTCGTATTTATAGTTTTCTCTTATCTTAAGACCATCTTAAATAACGTCTTAAGATGCTAATACGCTTTTGATTGTTTATAACATCTTAAGATTGTGCTTAAGAGACGTCTTAAATATAAGATCTAACTATAAATACCTACCAATGACAGTACAGAATCATTACTTTTTTAGTTTACACAGAAATTAAAAAAATATACTGTTGATGATTTGTCACATATCACACAATTCCAATAGTGGAAACAATAATGGTAATTTTATAGGATGAAATCATAAAGGCTTATTAATAAATTTCTGTGTCAATTGAAGAAGCAATGATTCTATACTGTCAATATATAGAAAAGAAGTGTTGCTATTCGGTCCATGCACGTATAAAAAAATAGAATTTTAATATGAATACCTAAAAGGCTACATACTGAATTATCTGCATTACAAATTACTTAAAGTATAATAATATACAATTCCTATCACTGAATTGTCTTTACAAATACATTTATATGTATATTAAAGCTAATTATAAATTTTTGCCTTTTAATTCCATTTATATGTAATCAGGTACATTAATATTTTGAGCATGTGTTATTTGCTGCATCTAAATACATCTTATTATAGAAGAGTATGCATCAGTTGTAAAAGAGATGCATCTATAGTGTAACAAGCCGACTTTAATCTGAAGATTATTTGCTATTTAGTAAAATCTTATAAAGTATATATACTATAGGTTTTGATGACACTAATATTAAAATTAATCTGTGTAAGCAATTCTAACGTAATGCTTTTATAATTGAGATTATTGAATACCATTCATATTTGAAGAAGCTGTGAGTAACACATTCTGTACATCCGTAGTAATTTGCAAAGCAAGCCACCAAATGTTTCCCACGCCTCAGACGAGAGTGCATTTATAATGCACGAGATTTTTAATTTAGAATTCGTAATTATATCCTGTATTAGAATCCTGTGGAATGTTATGAGAATATCCACGTATATTCGTGTAGCCTTAGATGTTTTAAAAAACTAGTCGTTTATCCTGAAAGAATATTTGTTGAATGTCATTTGTGTTCTATTGCAGACATATACGAATCGGAAATAAAATATGTATATACAAGTCGGAGTGAAATATATGTTTTAACATGTCTTTATCGGAAAGCAATATTATGTATTATATGTATACATTATAGACATTAAAAAAAGTGTAAGCTTAATTTTACCAAATTTTATTAACAAGTTTATGTGTTTGTAAAATATGCTGATACTTGCGCGACACATATATTATTTAAATACCACGATATAGATAATACATTATACTGCATCCCGTGAATGCAGTAAGCAACACTTATACATAACATAATGTATTTTATTATACATATATGAAGAAGAATAATTACGTCAAATTAGTAAGATGAGCAAACATATCTCTTATTTTGTCGAAAGTACACTCACAATCAGTTAACACCACTATTTGTCTAAAAGAAATAAAT
>JASTWK010000967.1:0-61198 GCA_030770225.1 Temnothorax unifasciatus | reverse complement strand
CCTCGCTCCCGGCCCCCGTTCGCGTTCCCGGTTCCGGTACGTATTATAAATTGCTTACCAAAACATTTCTAACCCAGAACATTTGGCCTGAAAGTTCCATGCGGTTTGTTTATTCCTTCTCTCTGGCTGTCCTGGGAGCGATAATGGTCGTATTGTTCGGAATATGAGGCTGAAGCCCCATTATCAGGGTTTTTTTTTTTTTTGCGTGTTAAAACCTCCCACAAAATAATACCCAACTAATCATCGCACTTCTCTGTATACCTAGATCCCTCAAACCCACTTTCTGGTGCCATCCCGCGGCCGAGCCTTTATTATTAGTCATATGTGTATTTAAGAAGTCACAGGCTGTGCCGAAGTCACAGATTTTAAGCATCTGTCCACCCATAACTAACAACAGAGTGGGTGGCTTACAGTACTATATACACATATACACACAAATGTTGAAATTTAAATGTTCTTACAAGGAGCTGTGCATACTTAGCACAAATTGCTCAGCATGATTTGGTGTAACGGGTCTCCACATGAAGACAAAAAAGAGACCGTTCTCTGTATGTATGGCCTGGTCTCCATGTTTATGATGTGCACGTAGCATCGAAAAAGCCCACTTAGTCTGATGATGCATGGCGCACAAAACTTCATATGTCCAGGCGTAAAATAATAATACGTGCAACACATTTTTGTCAACGGATTCAATGTTTTATTTCAGCCTGATTCATACACGAAAAATTTCTTGTGGAGCATCCTTCAGGCATGTCACTATCATAACATGAGTCTTCCGTAATCTCGCATCACATCATCATCATCATCATCATCATCATGGTCAACGTCCATTTCTAGTTCTTCAATCACTTCCATTTCTTCTTGTTCATTGAATTCAACTTCCATTTCTTCCCGTTCGCACAACTACCACTTCATGTCCTTCAACAATTCCTCGAATCCATTTTATTATATACACTGACCGCGCTGTTAATACTCAAGTACTCGTCGCTAATAAAACGAAAAACCGCGCTGTTGGACTCAATCGACAGTCAACTCTCGACTACTGAGCGTACCTTCAAATTCATCCTTCTACTCTCGCTATTGTCACATCTTTTGTTTGTTTGGTTTTGTTTATCATATCCATTTCATTGTGATCTCAGCATCCGTACGGATGCGCCTTCCGAAAAATCTACGATGTGCAGTTTTGCACGTGTCCTGCGATGAAGGCACCGCGAGACACGTATGTTAACGAAAACAATAACGTGACTTTCGGTCGGTCATTTGATTTGATAACTGCTATCAAACATCTTTAAAACATATTTAAAAACAGCTATTACAGCTATCGAACAGCTAAAACACCTTAAAACAAAATCTATTAAACAGCTAAAACAACCTTTAAAAAAAACCTTTATTAAACAGCTATTAACAGCTAAAACAGCTTTTGACACCTCTAAAACACCTTTAAAACCAGCTATTAAACAGTTTTTGAACAGCTAAAACAGCTTTTGAACAACTAAAACATCTATATTATACTATGTGGGAAAAGGAAATAAACAGCTATATGTGTATACATCTATAGTTTATTTAAAAAAAAATCATATATTTCTGGTGTCGCGACCACCAGTTAGATATTTTTAATACATTTTGTAACGCGCAATTCTTAACATGTTTTTCACATCTTATAGTATTAGTAACATCTAGATTATTTAAAGATTCGATATCTTCATAATCCGCATCCAAAGTCTCAATGTTTAGACTTTTTCTCGCTTTATTCTCAAGTAGATCCACCAGCCATTCTCGTTTCTGACATCCCTTAACGTACACAAGAGTCGACGTCTCGTCACCCTCTCCAAGCACGGCCGATGTAATTAGATGTTTCGCCATGCTGTACGGTACGTTTCCATCCTCCCATCGTAGTCCATGGTGATTTGCAATCAACCAGGAAGCGCACGACTTGTCGGATTTCATGAGGAGACTCCATGGCATGGGACATGTAAAAATGTAATGCGCCAAAACGGCCCCGTTTCTCAGAACCCGCCACCTCCTTTACGACAAATTTCATCCCGACGGTGAATCCTTGCAGATCGACAACGTTGGTACGATCATGACGAAACGACGGAGCAATCTGTAGCTTATCGTGGTACATCAGTGCCTCTTATATTGCAATATCCGCTGATATTGCAATTTACATGATTTTGCGCACTACGTTCGACAACGGACAGTATTCGATTACGCGATCATGTAAGACGAGACAATAGGCGGTAGTATTTGCCGGTACATTCTCTTTACAGTCAAATTCTATTCGCACATCCACGGTGGCGCTCTTGACAGATTCGTTTTGTCGCGAGCAAATCAATGACAACAAAAGGTCCTTTTGTCAGGAATGTAACCACGGTGCAAAAGCGTATCGAAGCAGTCGTATCCGTAATAAGTTTTACGAAAACGCGCATACATATCGAAAAGGACGGCGTATCGATTTTTGCCAAAATCCAGATTCAAGTCATCGTACGGATAAAAATCAGAGTTTAGATAAGTTTCACGTTGGTCAAGTTACAGTCATCGAATACGCTAACATCTTGCGACATGATATTCTTGCGTCCGGTCTGCAGCGCAAAGATAACGTACCGCGGCTTCTCCAGCTGAGTCGCCGTTTTAAACGGCCCACGAATGCTTGGTCGTGCTCTGTAACATAGGGTACTCATACAGATCCCACGAACGGAAACTAACACTAAGATATCGCCCGCTTTCTAAGGCCCGTAGCATGGATAGCTTATTGATCTCGTTTAATGTGACGTGAGGCATTCGCCACTGTACTTTAAACAATTCAATTTCCGGCTCCGTCGCAGGATTTCCCACAATGCAATTGTTATCGCTGCGCGCTCGTATCAAAATTAATTCGTGACGAGCGTTAACAACCACGCGTTTGTAATCCTCGCAAAAGCCCAACAATGTGTTGAGCGGTACGCAATAGTTGAAATATCCCTCCGGGTGAGAAATGTCCCATCCGGCATTTTGCATAATTTTTGCTTTGTCATTTGTAAACGATACATAGTTCTTGATGGTACTGGTTATTCCAACGTTTCTGTTGCGATCAATCTCCACGCCATTGAGCTCGTATCGAATTTCGTCAAACATGAACGCCACGCAATTATTCGCAAGCGTTGTCTCAGACTCGTCATTTTTTTTCTTTATCGTCAATCTTCCTTCAACGTAGAGAAAGCTCTCGCACGGCAACGTGTATAAATCCTGCTGTTGTATGGGTATTCTTATCTCATCGTTATGTCCAAACGTTGTGTTGGCGTACGGATTGTACGTGTGTGTCTCAATCTTGACGACGCTGTCGTCAAAGATCGGTTCACCTCCAATGTTTAAGATATTAGCCATTTCGTACGGCGAAACCCAATGATTTCAAAAATTCAACGTTCGACGCGGTGAGTTTCTTCTTTGGCGATCGGATTGTCTCTCTAATGTTGTTTCTCGTCTGTTGCACCTGCTCAGCTTCGTTCAGTACGAGCATCTCACGTTATCGCTGTCGTCTTCGTACATGCAGTCTAACGGTGATCTCCTCTCCACGAAAATCAATCAATCGACCGTCCTGATCCACGACGCGAAGCGTCAAGTCCGAAATGCTCCGTACGATGATCGGAAGGTAAATGATCTGTGCCGGCGTTTCCGATATCTTATATCCAGGAGGCACACTCGGTGAAAACTCGTGTATCGTGTGCACGTGCTTGTCGTTGCTGTACGCACCCGCGGTCACGTTACACTCTATGCGAATAATGTTTACGTTTATGATATTTATCGGAACATCCGATTCGTGCCATTGTCGCGAATCTAGCACGCGATTCGCTGAAAATCCTAGCAGCGATCCAATGTTGTTCGGTTTGGTGAAATTTATCCGATAAGCGCACTTGATCTCGCTCTTCATCGTATTGTTATTAGCCCGAATAACAATCAATGGGCGCGGTTCATCTTCGTTTGTCGAGACAATATTGGATTGGTTCCATAAAAGAGCGCGTTTCAGATACATGTCTATATCACGCAGTTCGTACGATCCTTCGGGAATGGTAATCTCCTTGTTGTCGTCGTCGTCATCGTCATAGTAGAATTTATTGTTCGACGAATTTACATTCGGTATCGTGTTATAGGTTTCAAAATCTGTCAGACCGAGCTCGTAATCGCCATCGCTCAAATCCACGGCGGGAAAGTAGCTCACCGCGAGGATGCTGCTCTTGCCGGTGAGCGTAAATGTCAGTGACATGTTTGAACAAATACTGAGATTAAACATCGTAACGCCGGTCTTTAAATTGATTGTCAACCGACTGTAGAAAGCGCAGACACAGTTGTCCGCAATTGCTCTGATCGTATCGCTGAAAAGGCGTGCGATTGTACTCTATCTTCGTCACGCTTGGTTCGAAATATCGCACCAATTCTTTCGGCGGTCGAAGATTGCCGAAACTGTCGAAATATATGGCACGATCTCCTCTCTTCGCGTACGCCACCCAGTGAGTACCGGGTCCCTCGGCATTATCCAAATTCACGATACCGCTCTCGTTTCGACGTATACCGCCGATCGGTAACGAGTCGCGCATGAAAATACCTCTAAAATATGGAATGCGCATACGTTTTGCAAGTTGTTGCAATTGCACGTTGGTAGTTACACCCTTGGGGATTTTTAGAGTCTCTTTGACGTTTTTTTTTTCTCGAGACTCCCCGTCCGCGTTTGTACGGAGCGAGATAAAGTCCGTGACCTTCCATGGCGCGATTGTGACGTTGCATCTCTTCCAGCTGACGTCGCGCGGCTTTGTTATCGTTCACGGCCTTTGCGACTCCCGCCGCTCCACCCACCAACGAACCGAGAACCCCCAACAACGGCAGGATCGGTAGGATACCGCCGCGTTTCGCTACCGGAAGTATTCGCTTGTTCTTCTTCTTCTTTTCTTTCTTCGTTTTCAAACCCATACCGAGTTTCGTTTTAGCCTTCATGGCCGCCCAGACGGCTGTAGCTGCAGCTCTCTCTCCGAGAGTCGAATCGTTCGCGGTGACACGTTTTCGCGCTTTCGCGGCGAGTATATTGTCTGCCACGTGTCGTTCTGCGAGATCGTTGCTACGCGAGTAGGCTATGTCGTGCTCGCGGCACGCTGCGTCCAATGGATTGATACCCCGATCACCTCTTGCCAATCGTGTTTCTAAATGAGTTCCCGGACCGCAAAATTGATAGCCGGGGATATGTAATTCGATCGGAAGCGCATTTATCGCGCGATTCAGCAGACCTCGACCTATCTTCGGCGGCATTCGCCGCAGTTTTTTATCAACGGTGGCGGACCGTCGATGTGCGTTTGCTGACTCGGCAAATTATAATGTTTTAAACAGCGACGATATTGCTGAACTTCCGAATCTGCCTTGATATGTTCGGGAAGCTTATCCCACAAGTAATCTATGTAATTATAAAACTGTCGTAGTAGAATGACCTTTGGTATATACTTCAACTGCTCGGCGGTTAAATCGTAAATATCGCTGTTATCCGACACGAGCAAAAACATTTTAAAGACTGAGCATCTCAGCTCTACGCGCCTCTATAAATAGGCCAGCTTTCTCGATACTGTTTTTCATTCGCTGTGGAGGGGAGGTAAAATGCGGTTCGTACGACAATCGCGGACGATCAAAGTGACAAACTTTGACGATAGGATACAGTTAACGAAAGAGGTACGCAAACATGGAGACGTGCTACCGATTTCTATACGCGGTATCATCTGCGGTCCTTCGAATTGCGGCAAGACAAACGTCTTGATAAGCTTGCTGGAAAGTCCGCACGGTGTACGTTTCGAGAACGTGTATGTGTACTCGAAATCGCTGCAACAACCGAAATATCGATATTTGGAGAATATACTAACACCGATAGAAGAGATTGGCTACTTTACGTTTTCGAATAACAGTGACGTCATTCCACCGAGCGAGGCGCTCCCGAATTCTATTTTTATCTTTGATGACGTGGCGTGCGACAAGCAGGATACGATAAGAGAATACTTTGCAATGGGCCGGCACGCGCACGTTGACTCCTTCTATCTTTGTCAGACGTATGCAAAGATACCGAAGCATCTTATACGAGACAACGCGAATTTATTGATTCTGTTTAAACAGGATGGTACCAATTTGAAACACATATACAACGATCACGTAAACACAGATATGTCTTACGATGATTTCAGTAAATTGTGTCATACATGTTGGCAACAAAAGTATGGATTTGTGGTGATAGACAAGGACAGCGCGATTTCGAATGGTCGATACAGAAAAGGATTTAACGACTTTGCGATACCGAAACGTGCGTAGTTGTCGTCGACGCGTCGATTGAACAACGTTATCGCAACATGGACAGCGGCGAGGAGATTAGAGAGCGCGAGAGGATAGCATATCAAATTGCGAAAACGAGCAATTCGATTCGCAAAAAGTATCACGCCTTGAAAACGGGTAAAATGGAGGAAGATATCGCGTTGGAGAGACACTTTAAACCCATCATCGAGCCTCTAAGGCAGATTGCCGAAAACACCGTTGGCAAGGAATCTGATGTGTCAAAGATTGAGAATGAAACGGCGTGGGAAGACGACGAGCCAAAGCTCAAACGAAAACGACCAAACGCCTCGTTTAACGACTCTGTAATGGCTTCAACTCCGGTTACGTTGAAACGATCGATAAATATGCCATCTAATTTGAGCGAAATATCCAAAATTTTACAACCGCGTAAATCGAAAGATTCATTGAATGAACCACCGATAACCTCAGCGCCTTCCGTGCAACCCCCAATGGTCAAATCACTCGCAAACGAGGATGTTTTCGAAACCACGGATGACTCACTCGTGACGTCTGTTCGGGAGCAGTTGCAAACATCTGAGGGTCGAGAAATGTTGCGAGATCGCTTGGGTCCATTGAGTCATAAGTACGTCGGGGCAGTTCTCAGTGGCGATCAAGAAAGCGGTATAGACACCGTATACGGCGTTTATTTCAGCAACGATGGAATGATGCTAGGTAATAAACGTTTTGACGTGGACAACGCGGACAACATAATTATCAACGGTACACGATACGCTGGCACACGCGGTCTTTACGAGTTGATCTTTAAGAAACTTCCCGATTATGACATCTACACGGAGGACGACATGCAAACATACAAGAGCATTCTGTTGACGACAAGTGCTCATAAACGCAATTACGATGCTCATGCTCAAATAAATGGCAAACAGAGGACCCAAATACACAAATATAATCGCGCCGTTGATTTCGGGTAAAATAGCTGGAAAAGGTATACCGCGTGCCATGACATTAAACGGCAACAAGATCGATCATATAATTGCAACCGCTGATGTCGGGTAAAAAAGCTGGAAAGGTATACCGCGTGCCATGACATTAAACGACAACAAGATCGACTATGTTCATTGGGACGATCCCAACGAGCTTGTAGATCGTCTCCGATTGCTTGAAGCTTCGCGCCTTGCCGGTCACACCGGTCACGATAACGAGATCATGTCGATTATCGAGGAACTTCGCGAGGCTGGACTTATTATAAATTAAACCGCGCGTCGGCGAGTCATTCAATCAACATCGAAATGCCGATCAACAAGTTTGGTACATCGCTCGGAAGAGGCGGTGCGGAACCGTACTATCAATGGAGAGGATTAATCAGAAATTACGTGCGCGATAACGCCCTTTGCATGGTCGCCACCGACTTTGATGCAAATTCACGCAAGATTCGACGGATAGCGCCGCCTGTAGATGATGGCGATGCCGCCAATAAACGTTACGTGCAGCAGAGCGTGCAAATTTTGAAAGATCGGCAGGATGAAATCGAGAGAAAGATGGTTGCATTCCAGAATGACGTGCAAATTACTTTAAACGAACTTCAAAAGATGATTCAAGAAGTAATTATCGCGTATCATCGCGAATAGATAAGAACGTACATCTGATCTCTGCGTCAGTTGCGCGTCATCGTCATGGCTAGTAAGAAGCAATCAACTGAGAAACGGAGGCTGGTGGAAGAATTACACGCTCCTGCGAGAAGAAATTTTTCGCGAAGACGCGTCATAGTGCGCGGATACGATGACCTGTGGCAGGCGGATGTGGTCGAGATGCGCCCATACACGCGATTCAACAGAGGCTACCACTACATACTCACCGTTATCGACGTGCTGAGCAAGCACGCATGGGCCGTACCGCTCAAGGCCAAGAGCGGAACCGAGGTTACTACGGCGATTGCGAAAATAATTCGAGACAGTGGAAGATGTCCGAAAAATCTGCAGACTGACAAGGGCAAAGAATTTTACAACGCAAACGTGCAGAAACTCTTGAAGAAACATAATATCAATCACTATTCGACCTATTCCGTAATGAAAGCATCGGTCGTCGAACGATTCAATCGCACGCTCAAGAACGACATGTGGAAAATGTTTACGCTCAATGGAAATTACAAATGGATCGACTCGCTGCCGGGTCTCGTATCGGATTCCAACGCGCGAAAGCATCGAACTATCGGCATGCGACCTATCGATGTTACCCCCGCGATCGCCGACAAGCTCCTAACAACGGTGTACAGTCACGTAAAGATCGCTGCTCCCGCGCGATTCAAAGTAGGCGACTCGGTACGCGTGAGTAAATTCAAGACAATCTTCGAGAAAGGATACACGCCAAATTGGACCACGGAGGTGTTTAAAATCGTCAAAGTGCAGAAAACTAATCCCGTGACGTATCTGTTGGAAGATTCCTGCCGAAAACCCGTCGCCGGCGGCTTCTACGAATACGAGTTACATCGCGTTGCTAATCCCGACGTGTATCTCGTTGAAAAAGTTTTGCGCAAAAGGGGGGATGAGGTTTATGTAAAGTGGTTAGGATTTGATAATTCACACAATTCGTGGATACACAAGAATAATGTATTGTAAAAAATTTATTACAATATAAAAACATATTATACATACAAATGAGTCATTTATTTTCATAAACATCTAAATGTAATTACAATATATATATATATATATATATATAGATATATATATTTAAGGTATTTTATTATGCCCCCATGGCAACGTCTCGGTAGAACCGGGTATAATGAAGCGTTTATCATCGTACGGACTTAGTGCTATTTTCGTTTTGGACATGGTGTACACCTCGTGTTGTTTGGATCTTATGCAAGCCTGCTGTCGCGTCATTTCAATTTCGTCGCGCAGACATCGCGTGTAATCGTCGAACGTTATCGACCTGGCTCGACGTTACTCTTAACACCTTTAGCCTTTTTCGTATCTTTCTTACCGTTCACTCGCAAGGCGTACATCTTTGCTCTAAGCCCGACAAATTCAGTCATTATCGCGCCGTTGTTTTCGTCTTTCATCAAACCCGGAACTTTTTTATTGGCGAGTGGGATACCGTACGCATTATCGACCGCGTAATCGCTAGTGTCAAATCTATTAATGTCGCGCTTCATGGTGTCATACACATCGTCGCACTCGATGTGATAAATGAGACTGTCAGTATCAGTGTACGTGACTTTACACTTTTCGCGATACAACGGTAACATATACTCGTGATGAAATTCGTACAAACATGTCTTGGATATATCGAGGATGCACATACCCACGTAGATTGGTTTGTCGAACTTCACCTCGAGTTTTCGCATTTCTATCGCTACTAAATTCTCCGAAAAGACGCTTCGGCTATGAAAATTCGGTTTCGCGATCATTGCCTCCGCGCCGTATCTACCCTCCCAATGAGTCACGAGTCGCACGTCAACGTGATTCCGCACATTCTCCATGGTTTTGCCGAACACAGCGTTGTTCATCAATTTGTATAAATTTTTCTCGAAATCATTCTTGGCCAATGTTCTAAATTTCGTATTTAGTTCAATATAATCGCGAAGCCACGGAGATTGCGCGAATTTCAATATGCGGTGAATCTTTGATATACGAAGACCGTGACGAGTACACTGCTGCAGGTTGCGATAATGTATTACATAACGTTTCTTATCGTATAATGTTGCGAGGAGCTTGTTCTGCAGCTTACCAGGTGGTTTATCGCGCGTTGGGCAGAACGGTAGGTCAGTGTGCGCGTCGTGAAGATGTTGCGGATACTCCAAGTCGACTTCGAGAATGTAGCCTATCGAGGAATCCAACGCGATATCCATAACATTAAAATTGGTTACGTCGTCGACCCATTGAAAATCTGCATATGGCAATGGTTGACACATTGCCCAGCCGTATAAGTTGTTTACGTCAAAATACATCAGATACGATGATGGTTTCGCTGGATCATACGACTGCATGTATTTGTTGTTGGCCAGCGCGTATCTGTTCGAACATTGGCTCAAACCGCCGCGTATACCGCGTTCGATAAACATGACCATGTCAATGTCGGTGAGCAATTCGAAATTGATACGTGTATGCTTCAACATAGCATCCCACGTAAAACCCGGTAGAGTATAATAATTTGCTGGATCGAGTCCATAACTCGCAACGCAGCTATCGCGAAAATTTTCAAAGATATCAGCCAACAGCAAGACATCGGTTTTGAGATATAAATCGCTGTAGTCACCGAGCGTTCGAATGGAGAACCGCTGCCAGACGTTGACGGCGTGCGCGTAATCGCTCTCGGATACGGTGTCACCTGTCAATGAACTGTAAAACGAGTCGCGCGACGGTAAGCACGAGTCCTCCAACTTTTCGACGCAGTCAATGTACTCGTACGGAAATACGCCTTTTCGTGTCAACAAATCAAAATTTTCTGCGGATAATTTACAAAATTCGCGTTGCAATATTCGCAGTTTATCCTTGCTAAGATAAGATGCCAATTTGTCGAGACTAGCGGTGAGAAACTTGTACGAATCGATAAATCGCAATTTAACGCAAGTTTTCTTATCTTTATCTTCGGTGCTTTTAACATTTTTCGTAAACGAAATGTATTTCTCTTTTGTAATTGGGAGTAAATCTACATGTCCTTCGTACGCTGTTGCTATTTCCGTTATAATAAAATGCGCGTCGTAGCCTGATAAATTATGAAAAACTATCGGAATACAATGCGAATCTTTATAATTTAAGTTACAGTTTGAGTGCGCGGGACCTCTGTACTGACCGGTCAGATGACAATGATCGCGTACTCGCACGTTGTCTGGCTCGTCTGGCTCGAACGATTTTTCGCACACGTGACAGTGCGTTGCGCTGTTAAACTTTTCCCACTCGTCTCGCGTGAAATCCGCCATGGGCAAATTAGTGGACAAGATTGTCTTTACATTGTGAGCTAAACGTCTTAGCTCCTCGGCGAACCACGCGACGCAATCCTTATCGCGACGAAACCGATACATTGATAACGAGTCGTCGTACGAGCAACGCACGTAGTACCCTATGCTAAACACGCGATGATGTTGATACGTGTACCTGGACGTTTCCGGATCAGCTTCCATCTTCTCCAGGGTACATTCCAGGTCGGCGTATATGATAAATGGAACTCGTTCCTTCCTGTTGTGATTCTTAAAGGCCAACCACTTGTCGTTATCGCTCGGTAACTTGATCGCGCAGTCGTTCATCTCCAGACAGTCGACGGTGTGGGCTTCCAATTTCTCGCTCGTGTAGAAATAGTGTAAACATCTGTAAATAAAGAAATTTTTTATATATTTTTTAAGTAAGATTTATTTTTATTAATTATTAAGATGTATACTCACCGATCGCAAAAGTATTTCTGACTATGGTGCGTGCTCAGTTGCGAGCTCACGAGGCGGGATAGGTTCTTGATCCATGCAAAATGTCCCACGCTGTCGTCATGCACGTACAGCTGATTTACATGCCTGTCCATCTTTCTGTCGGTGAGCCGTATTGGCACGATAGCAAGTTCCTCGTTTTTTTTCTTGATGCCGTACACGTTGATGGAGATGTCATTGTAATTTTCAAAAATTTTAATTTGATCCAGCGTCATTGGAAACTTAATGTTTGTAAGATTTAGCACCGACGTGTAATGTGGATACGATGACTCCCGTTCTGCATTTCTTTGGGCTGGATGCAGAGCAGCCACCACTGACCATGCGAAACATGCATTGTCCATTGATCGCACGTTTATCACCGCTTTCTTCTTTTTAATTTCTCGCGGTATTTCCACAAAACATCCCGCGTGCAATGGATTGTACTTGTTTACGTTAATTGTCAAATTCAGTATACGCGACAATGCCCATCCGCTATCACGTTCCTGGAATTCCTCCAGCGATGCCAGGGTAGGCTCGATGATGCGTCGCTTGTACCACTCGCGCAGATCGGACGTACGAAAAAGTTCGCTGTTTCTCGTAGCGATACTTTTATTCGCGCGTTTGTCGCCCGCAACAAATTCACCATTAAACATTGTATTTATCTTTACATTGACGTGTCGTTGCATGACGTTCCGCACATGAATGAGTACAATGTCTCTCGCATCTTTGAGAAATTGACGTGGGTCGATGTGTTTCGAATTTATCACCACACCGGTCAGTATACGACTTTCAAAAGCCGTATCTATCTCGCGCCATCTGAGTCCTGTCTCACTCGCACTGTATCCGGCACCCACATGCACGAAACGTTGACGTACCGAGTCTTTCAGACCTTCGAGTCGTGCGATACAAGCAATCAACGACTGTTTGAGACCGATCGATAATCGTGGCCGTTTAATTCGGCTTTGTTCTTCCAACGATTCGATAAACTCGTCGCATCGTTGCTCCCACGCGGTAAATTCTTCCCACGAATTTAAAAGGGCGGATTGCTCCAACAACTCTTGCTCCATATTATTGCACGATCTTCTTTCTTACACAATTGTACTCACGACTTCCAATTCTCGACTACTGAGCGTATCCCTCCCAGATTCGTCAATTTATATTCTACTAATGATACATCGTTTGCTAGCATATTCAATTTCATCTCAGCAGCCGTACATCGGCGCTATTTGCAAAATTTGCAGTTTTGCACGTGTTCGATGAAATCATCGTAAGACACGTATGTTCTTGAAAATAATAACATGCCATTGACTTATGCGAAATTGCAAAATTTGCAGTTTTGCACGTGTTCGATGAAATCATGTCGCGACATGTTCTTGATATCAATAATGTACCATTGACTTATGCGAAATTGCAAAATTTGCAGTTTTGCACGTGTTCGATGAAATCATCGCGAGACACGTCTTGAAGAAATCATATTTGATGCTATTGCCCGATGAGGTGATCTCATCACGTTCTAGACAACGATATGACATTTATGTGGATTGTGGTGGTGGTCACCATGCAGCAGCCGTACATTGGCGCTATTTGCAAGATTCGCATTTTTGTGTACGTATAAATGGTCTACGAGGATTCTAGCGCGCAGTCGAGAGTTACTCGCGCGGTTGAGAATTGATATATCTGTAAAAAGAGAGTATGGGAACGGACAGTCGCTATTGCTCGTCGATGGTGCGTTTGCTTCGTGGTAGAGAGGTCGGTTTTCGAAACGTGCTTACATGCACTGACAAGTGGTGCCACGCGCATTGTGCTGCACAAATTGGGCATAAAAGTAGAGTTACAGATGTAGCATACGTTCGTACATGTTGGGGCACGATTAAGGGCAGGGTTCGTAGTGTTTATGATGAAGGATCAACAGTATTAACACATTGGATTATCTGGAGACCATCGACGTCACATTTACCTATTGGAAACGACTACTGTTTACAATGTGGAGGGGAGTGCAAAATAAAAAGAGGTCCGCTGGAAACGACTACTGTTTACAGTGTGGAGGGGAGTGCAAAATAAAAAGAGGTCCGCCAATGTTTTTATCCCATTTGATCTGGGGATTTTACCTACTCCACATCGATCATGAACTACTACGTTCCGATTCAGGATGAAACGTGCGAGAAACAGCACAATGAGTAAGTACCGCTAATTTTCGTATATACATGTAAAAAAAGCTTTTATATATATATATATATTTGTATTTTTTCAGTTTTGATAAACCCCGCCACGCGCCACGTATTTTGGGAAGGAGATTTGCCCTGACATCGACAGCATACAAATTTTTGGATGTTGGAATCAGCGCGGGACCTATGTCCTCTGTGGACATACTTATTGGTGATAACCGAGGCAATCGGATAATTCTGCCTCATGCAACGTGGACGGCTCTCATCGAAAAACGTGCAGATATACAGCGACTCGTGCAGTCATCGGCGCCATCATCGCTTGCGTTTCGAGATCTGGAGCTTGTTAAAATATGCGACGCAGACATTGTAAAACTGACATCGTGCGATACCAGCTTATACATGAAACCGTCAACCGTACTCTTCCTGTTTGAACTAGAACATTGCGTCGAGAATGTATATTTTCAACTATACCAAAATGTTCAAGGCGTAAGTGAAAAATTTAAACAATTTGTAAGCATTTTACGCCAAAATTGTATCAGCGATAAATGTAATGCAGTTAGAATCTTGCGTGACTTTTACGATAAAAATTCAATTATTGATTGTGAATTATTAGTCTACGCTTTAGATACTATTGTGTATAATGCGCTACATGAGAAATAAATGCATATAATATGATAAAACAATTTTTCCTTTTCATTTTCCGTTCCCTGTCATTAGAATTAAGCTGTCTTTGTCTACTTAAATGTAATATTAGAAATTAAATATCGCGAAAATCTAAATGATTAAATATCGTTTGCGAAGAAAAGATATGCGAACGAGAAAACGCGAACGAGAAGACGCGCGCGAACGGGGGCCGGGAGCGAGGGACCGCGCGCGAACGGAGGAGATAACGCGAACGGGGGGCCGGGAGCGAGAGAGACCGCGCGCGAACGGGGGCCGGGAGCGAGGGACCGCGCGCGAACGGAGGAGATAACGCGAACGGGGGGCCGGGAGCGAGAGAGACCGCGCGCGAACGGGGGCCGGGAACGCGAGCGGGAGACGTCACGCGGACCGCCGCGGCCGTTGCTCGCGGTCGCTCCTCACCCCGCGGCGCGGCGAAAACGCGGTCACCCCGCGGCGCCGGAAAACGCGGTCCCCTCACCCCGCGGCGCGGCGAAAACGCGGTCACCCCGCCCCCACGACGCATGAAAACGCGTACCCCGCCCCCGCGACGCATGAAAACGCGGACCCCGCCCCCGCGACGCATGAAAACGCGATACCCCCCTCCCCCGCCCCCGCGACGCATGAAAACGCGTTACCCCCCTCCCCGCCCCCGCGACGCATGAAAACGCGATACCCCCCCCCTCCCCCGCCCCCGCGACGCATGAAAACGCGTTACCCCCCTCCCCCTCCCCCGCGGTATCCTCCCTCCCCCTCCCCCGCGGTATCCCCCTCCCCCTCCCCCGCGGTATCCCCCCCCGCGGTATCCCCCCCCCGCGGTTCCCCCCCCCCCCCGCCCCTCACCCCCCCTCAGATCCCCGAGTTAGAACGCCCAGTTTACCTACTTGTGCGTGTGCGCACGTGCGTACGTGCGTGCGTGCGTGTGTGTGCCATAGCGTCATTGGCTGCGACGAGGAAGAGACGTCTGTTAGAATTCAGAGCCTGCGACGGAGTCGGCAACGTTGGAGTTGGCAGCTCTCTAAGCCGTGCTACAGGAAATGCGGCAGATGCGCCAGGGACAGGCGTAACGAGAAGAGGAACTTGTGGCAATGCTTCGCCGGCACAATGAGGAACTTCAGCTTTTACAGGGAAACTGGTCCTCCAGGAAACACGGCTAAATCCTTCCAATATAAGAGCGAATCGCGGTCCGGAAGTAGGAGCCGTTAGTGCGGGGAAAAGCGCGCGCAGTGAATTTGGTTACAAATTGAAGTCCGATACATTTGACAATGCGGTTTCGTTGCGGGAGTTTTTTCCCAATTTAATTTAATTGCGCGCGCGAATTGATGGGACGATGGGACCAAAACCGTAGCTTTGGCTTCAAGTTTAAGGGGGAAATCGCGTTCCATCTTAAAATCTGTAGAAGATTTGTAAAATTTGGGATACGAGGAGATAAAGTTGAAATTAGAGTTACATTTCGGTGAGGGACAGCTTTCGCAACATTATTATAGGATAACTCCGATATTTACGGCGCGCTAAGATTTACGCTGCAGAAGTCAGAAAAAAATAGAAAGAATAAAGATATTTGCTCGCAATCACTTTGTTATGTGCCTTTATGCCATATTAATATTGTATTGTAATTTCAGTTCTTTACTGTTAATATTAACGAAACCGGCGTGAGTTAAATTGATTTCTCAATACAGTAAGTAGCGCAATTATATATTACGACCTATGTAAAATGATTACTGTAGGGAATGTAAAAGGTTTAATGGTTATTTCATGATACATAAGTGTAGAAGGATAGTAAAAAATAAAATACAGCAAAATACAAGTGCATAGCTCTTGTATTCTTTGCTTAGCTTGATATCTTGTATATCCCACCTGTTTGGGATATATGGTATTTTTAACGTGCGGGATTTATGCCATAGTACAGACACTCTGTAAAAATCGAAATCTTCTGTGTTTTTTTCCTCTCCTTTTTTTTGGATTATATAACAATAACCTTTAATGCATCTATCGTACTTCTATTTTCTTCTTAAAATTTTTCTGTTTTATAATTCAGAAAGGCTTGTCTTATGTCCCCTCGTTTGCGAGAAAACTATTTAGTGACTCGAAAGACCAGAGGGAAGGTATCGGAGTCCTCCCTCGCCTTTAGAGGCGCGAAAAAGCGAAAAGCGAAAAGCGAAGCGAATAAATTAAAAGGCGACTCACCGCCTGGCACGTATCTTGTACCTTGCTGGTCGCAAGGCCTAGTCGTCTCCTTCGTCCTCGATCTGCACTCCATGCAATAGGCAAGCAACAATAGGCAATAGGCAGGCAGGCAAAGCAATAGGCAGGCAGGCAAAGCAAGACAATTCGTGCTAGCACCGGGTCGATCCATGTGAGTGCCGTCTCAAGAAGAGCACTTAAAAATGAGTCTTGGACTTGTGGCTCCGAGGACTCGTCGTTATTAACTAGTACTGGGAGCGATCCTTCAAGCGTATCGCGAGCGAGTAATCGGCTCCTCGTTATCGCTACCATCGGCGGAAGAGCGATGGCAGTACCGATTGGTGAGTCACGCGTATCTCAATCAAAGCTCGATCGCGATCCGCCGACGTTTCGCGAGACAATAATTGCACAAGACAACGATCTCATCGACTAATGCTTACTAACTAACTATTTACAAAACAGTACCAAACATAATTTTTTTATTATTCTTACACCTTAATAAACTTTTTACACACATTTTTTAACTTATAATATTTTATTACGTTATTTATAAACATTATTTGTAATTTTTTATAAGACGTATATTTCATCTATGAATGTCATATATCCCACCTCTATGAGATGTACACAAAAATGCAAGGATTTCTAAAAAAAAATTTTTGTTAAATATAAAGAATAAATATTTTATATTTTTAATTTTTTTTATAGTAATAGACAATATAAACAGTACTCGATAAATTAAATTTTCTTTAGATGTGGCGTATATATACCGGAGTTACCCTACTAAATTTACGAATAGAAAGCAAAAATTCGAAGAAGATTTCGCTACTTTCGGTTCCGAATTAGAAAGGCTTTCTCAATTAGCCTATCCTGAGTGTCCCTACACAGTTCGAGACAAGATGGCGTGCGCTTAATTCATTTCTTCTCTTTCGGACAGATTCGTTAGACTTAAAAGGACACTTTTACAGATTTTTTAAAAAAGTACCAGTACGTATTTTCCGAGAAGATTATTGCTGAAAATTGTGAAATCGTAGAACACGTTATCAATGTAAAGATTCTTCTCCCATTAAGCAGGTTTCTCGTCGAATTTCCTTACAAATGCAGAAAAAAATTGATAAAATTATTGAGGAAATGAAGGAGCAAGGAGTCATTGAGGAATCACAAAATCCGTGGGTTTTACCTATTGTTTTAGAAAGGAAAAAAGACGGAACAATAAGATTCTGCGTCGATTGGAAGAAAAGCTTTCACTGGCGCACAGTACAATTGCGCACGTTGCAATTGCGCACAGTTCATTTGGACACATTTCATTTGCGCACAGTTCAATTGAACACCGTTGCTTTTGAACACAACACATATTATAAACTTATTTAAATAAATAAACGTTTGTTGCATTGGACACAGTTCTTTTGCGCACAGTTCTTTTACTCACAGTTGAATTGCGCACAGTACATTTGCGCACAGCTCATTTGCGCACAGTTTATTTGCACACAGTTCGTTTGCACACAGTTTGTTTGCACACGGTTTGTTTGCACACGGTTCGTTTGCACATAGTTCGATCAAGCGCATTTAAAAATTACTACATACACGCATGCACGCACGCGCGTGCAAGTGGGGGCCTTCGGCCCCCCTCCCGCACCCGCCTCCGCCAGTAGGGAGAGTGGACCTCTTTCACAACTTAGTATGTACGCTTTATCGAACTGTGCGCAAATGTACTGTGCGCAATTAAACTGTGCGCAATTGAACTGTGCGCAATTGAACTGTGTGCAAAAGAACTGTCCAATGCAACATATGTTTATTTATTTAAATAAGTTAATAATATGTGTTGTGTCTAAAAGCAACGGTGTCCAATTGAACTGTGCGCAAATAAAATGTGTCCAAACGAACTGTGCGCAATTGAAATTTGTCCAATCGAACGGTGCTCAACTTTATATGTGCAATTATTCTTTTTATGACGCCATCGAAGGTTGGCGATCCAAATGGCCAACATAGTTTTAGATACTGTCATGCGAAAGATGTCCGCTGAAATACAGCCAAACCATCTTCTGACCATCTTTCAGCAAGGAATTTTGGCGCCTGCCGATGGATCTCTTTTCCTGAATCTTGCCTTGGATGATCAGTTGCAGGAGTTCGTATCTTTCTCCTTGCATTAGGTGTCCTATATATCTCGTCTTTCTCTCCCTGATTGCCAACATGAGTTCCTTCTGTTTCTGCATACGGCTGAGGACTTCCTCATTGGTTATTTTGTTTACCCATGATATGCGCAACATACGACGGTACAGATACATTTAAAAAGCATCTATTTTTCTTTCCGTATTTGGGTCAAGAGTCCAGCTTTCGCAACCGTATAACAGGGTAAAGAATATGTAGCACCTGATCGTACGGACCCTGAGATCCAAGCTTAGATCCGATCTCGTGAAGAACGTCTTCATACTTGCAAATGTTTTTCCTGCTCGATTCTTGATCTGATCTCTTTCTTAGGGTCATATAGACTGGTCAAAGATATTGATGGTTCAAAGATATTTGAAGGACGAGACTTGTTCCACAGTTGCCCCCTTAATAATCAGATGTGCATGCACATGTGTCTTTGAGAAAACCATGGTTTTGGTTTTCGTAGTATTCATGCAGAGGCCAAAGCTTTCACTGTGTCGAACTATGCGGTCTATCATGTTTTGCAAGTCTTGCATGTTCTCTGCTAACATAACGGTATCATCAGCATATCTGATATTATTAATCGTTTAGAACATGAGACATGAGACTATAAGAGGAGTTAGGAGCAAGAGTGGGAATTAGGAAGGAGGGAATAAATTGAGTATTGGAAGATATGCGTCTGGTAATAATTCTGTGTCACTTTGTTTGCTGAGGCCCTCATTCTGTCTTTTGATATGCACCATCTCAGAAATGAACCGTTTATAATATATAGGTTCATTGTCCAAGATTTTAACCCCTTCCCAATCTAATCTATGATCTGTCTTCAAGCGATGTTCAGAAATAACCGATGGAGATCCGTTTTTTTTTTCATTAAATCCGCTTTGTGTTCTTTAATTCTGCAGGTTTTTACAGGATATTTTGTCTAAAAGTGTTCCGGAATCCCCTAGTCATATAAAAAATAGCTACCATTTAGTGAACAAATTAAATGGCATGCCCTTTGACTCTAATTATATGTTAATATCATTGGACGTTGTATGAGATTGAAACGGAAGCAACCGGCCATCTAATAGTTTCTGACGCGCGCGCGAACCAAAACAATAGACGCCGATTCTGTTTACACGCGAAAATTGCCTAGTGTCACCTGCTACCACTGGATGGCCGTGTTTCTCATAATTAAAATTACACGTCGATACGGACAAGAAGGCGAGCCTTTCGAGGAACCGGCAGCTCATTTCGCACTGGCCAACACGGCTCCACCTCTGGCGTTGAGATCGAATAAATCAGTATCGCAGAATTAGCTCGCAGTTGAAGCCTCCGTCGGCTTGCTCGACATCGAAGGTTTTGAAAGTGGAGGAGGGTGGCTCTCATCGGCGCCCTCGAGCCGAGGCGCACCGCCACCCTTCCACTGACAAGTCAAATGAAGCGCCCACCCAAGGCGGCCGCCACGGCCGGAGTCGGCGAAGAGGCCGCTGAGGACGACCGCCACTCGCAGAAGGAAGGCCTCCTGCTCCTTTAGAGCACCAGGATACAACGTGGAGACTCTGGAGGATCTCCATTCCGGAGCATCGCAGGCGACTGACGCGTCCCGAGGCGGAACTAAATCTTGACGATCGAAGCCGGCCAATCTTGCCCACGAGATTGCGACCGAGAAAGTCGGTGGCCACAGACAACGTGGCCTCCACGATCTCGGCGAACGCTGGGCACACAAACGGAGCTGCTGGAAGCATCGCCTGAGTCTCGAGAGCCCCCATTGGATCGGCCTCCACCGACTCCCGGAGCCTCTCTCAAGCGGGACCTGACCAACAACCACGACATATACGCTGACGAGGATTTGCCGGGAAAACAACTTACTAAGAAACAGGTCGGCTTCGCCTGTTATTCTAAGGGATTCTCCCTAATTAAAGTCATTATTATTTTTTGAAAGAGACCATCCGTTTCCGGCGCCAGTAAGCGCCACTTAAATAAAACCAAAAAAATTATAGAATAATTAAGAAATACATGTCACAGTCTCGTTCACATTAAACGACTCACTGTTCCTTTACCTTCCCTTGCGATTCCCGAACATTTGCTGGTCCTTCGAGCCGGATTCTGTCTGGCATATTCGCAGTTCGGGAAGAGCATTGGTAGGCGCGCCGAATAGCCTGCCTGGAATTCAAAGAAACCGCTTGTCAAGATGAGCATGGATCACGCAGCTCTCCTCCGGAGCCAATACAAACTCCAGGGCCGTATTGCGCGGGCCAGATACAACCTGAAGAAGGCCGGATCAGCAAAATTAACGATCGGGATTGTCAAGTCTCGCATACAGATTCTCGACAATTACTGGAAGAAGTTCGAAAGCAATCACAAATTACTGGGAAGTATACACTGGAAAGCAGCGAGCGGACACGACTATTTCAAGAGCGATGTCTACAGCGGGATGGAAGAGACTTATTTAGTGCAGCGAGGTTCCTTTAAAGATCTCCTCACCTCCATGCGTGCCAGGCTGCCCGAGGAGGCCTCCTCGGGGGCCACGCACACCAGCTCCAGTAAACAGTCGCGACGGTCGCTCCCTCGCATTCAATTGCCAACCTTCTCCGGAGCCTATGAAGAGTGGCCTTTCTTCCGGGATCTTTTTCGATCGCTGATGGAGAAGGATGCATCACTATCCAAGGTAGAGAAACTTTACTACTTAAGAACCAGTTTCAAGGGCAAAGCTGAGCAATTGGTGAGAAATCTGCCAACAACGGAGGACAATTTCCAGCGCGCCTGGACGATTCTCACCGACCATTATGAGAACACTCGACTGCTCGTGCGGTCATGCTTCTCGACCTTCACTACGCAGCCTCACATGAAAAACAAGTCCGCGAGCGACTTGAGACGCATCTATCATAGCGTGCTGCACGGTCAGCACGCTGGAAGCGCTGGAGCGACCGATTTCAAGCTGCAGCGACTTATTCGTGCATCTCGTCGTGAAGATGCTGGACGTTGGTTCCCGCCGAGAGTGGGAAACTTCCATCGCTGGGACCTCTGCACCTCCGTCGCTCTGCACGCTGACAGAATTTCTCGAAAGCCGAATGCGCACGCTTGAGGCGCTCCAGCCTAGCAAACCCGATACCGAAGGAGCGTCCTCCAGCAAGAGTGGCGGAACCGCGAAGCGCTCCGCCAAATCACTCGTGACGTAGAAGCAGAGCCAGGAGAAAGGCCGCTGCGCCCTGTGTCAAAAGGACCACTACGTTGCCTCCTGCGCAGATTTTCAAAAGAAGACCCCGGGAGACAAGAAGGAGTTTATCAAGGCAAATCAATTGTGTTACAACTGCCTTGGAAAGCATCAAGTCAGCGCATGTTCCTCCAAGAAGTCATGCGCCGCCTGCATCTCGACCCTCTGAGCTAAGATGAGAGTGAGTACGGATTTGCAGTGTCGCTTAGGTAGACTCGGTGAAAAACCTTAAAATAGTTTTGATATTTTAAACAAACAATTTAAACAACTGAACCGGGTAACGAACGGTGTGCCTTGTCACCGCATCTCGACCCTCTGAGCTAAGACGGGAGTGAGTACGGATTTGCAGTGTCTCTGAGTTTGACCTGGTAAGAACAATTCTAAAATAGTTTTGATACTCTAAACGGACAATTTAAACATCTGAGCCGGCTAACGAACGGTGTGCCTTGTGACCGCATCTCGGCCCTCTGAGCTAACAAAGGGAGGGCACGACGTTCACATCCCTGATTTGGTTAAATTTTAGGTGCGTGCAGTGCTTAAAAAGAAACTCTTATGGACCAAGCCGTAGAACGCACTTCTCAAGTCTTCGAGAAAAAGCGATTTGAATATTTGCGTGCAACACTAATAGCTTACGAGACAGTTTACGAATCTTCAACCGAAAGCGTGGCGCAGCGGGCAGCGCGCCGGCTTCATAAGCGTGAGATTGCTGGTTCGAGTCTTGCTGCTGGCTCTTTTTTTTATGTCTCTTTATATATTCAACATTTATGCTAAAGTTTCAATATTTATGCTCTGATTTTCTGCGACTCGGGAGCTACGCGTTCTATTTTTTTTCTTCTTTTAAAGGAAGTGAGTGAGAGAGAAAGAGAGATGTTTACTGTTATTATCGGATCGTATATCCTTTGTTGAACCGGAGGGAGACAAAGCGCCTGTTCCCACCTTATAGAACAAAATCGCGAGATAGCATCCCAAGATGATTCTACAAAAATTCAATTGATCGTTTACAATCAGTTGTCAGCACCAGTATTTTTGAAAATTTTGCGTTACGCGTGGATCGCTGCAAAACTTTCCGATGAAAGAGATGTTTTCATGAACGTAATTGAAGTATGTTTCTCCATTGACATTCTTAAAAATCCTTGTGCTTGTAAAAAAGCAGCTTTTGTACGATGCGCAACGATGCTTTATGACGTATTGATTTCTATGTTTTTACGATAAATATTATCCTGATTCATGTACTGATTCACCGCCTTCTGACGATCAATAAGTAATAAATATCCGTGCACACATGTGAATGAATAATAAAGTTTTCTATTTTTCAGTACTTGATTTACTCATCCTTTCTACTATATCTTTTCCAACCAGTATTCTCTACCGATCACTCTTGAAAAAAATAATAGAAGTATGAAGTATGAAAATCTCTCTTTCTCTCTCACTTCTTTTGAAAAGAGAAAAAAAAACAGAACGCGTAGTTCCCGAGTCGCAGGAAATCAGAGCATAAATATTGAAACTTTAGCATAAATATTGAATATATTTTTGCGCTTGTCCACGCATTCGTTGCTCTCTCGCACAATGCACACACACACGCAAACGCGGCGCGCAATTCCGTTTTCGGGAATAATGACTCTCTGGTAGAAAAGAACTCGTTTAATTAGGGAAATACAGAAATGTGACAACGGCTTGTAAATACGTCTGTACGGTACCAAGGCCCGGCAGAGAAACTCAATGGCGACTGTTGATAAACAAACAACAAGACCCGTCGTCAGGCATGTCGTCAGGCAGCGCTTCGCGACTGCCTTCCGAGCTTCTATCGGGCGTCTCGGCACGAGCGCAACACTGCTCCCCTCCTCCTAGATTGTCGTCCCGACAATCTTCTGGAGGGCAGCGCCCAGACGAGCACGGCTTGGACCAAACTACCTCGCTCTCCTCCCCGCGATTGGCTTCTAGGGAGAGCTGGCCAGACTCCTCCAAGTCGACTCCAGGGAGAACCGTCCACCCCGTCTCATCCTCGAGCTTTGGTCCTCCGAAACGACGTCCTCTTTATTGACGGCCACCCCATCGCTCTCCCGCGATGTCTTCGGACAAGGGGGGGGGGGGAATTCCCGTGGACCCTGCGCCCCGCAGTGCTCCCCAAATCTCCGCCCGACATTTGCCCTATGGCCCACGGGTCAAAAACCGTAGGCGGGCGGTCCTCTTCATGCTGGTACGCTGCTCGGAAGTCCTGGCCGATGTTCTGCCGCACCGTCGTTCGGAGGACCTCCTTTCGCGAACCACCGTCCTTCTTTAAAACAAACAGACAACGCACAGAAACACAGAACAAACTGTTAAAAGTTAATGAAATCAAACACATTTTACATTTTATTCAAAGTTGAGCCCACCCCGCCAAGCTCAACTAAAACGCGTTTCCCTTATTAGGGCATTCCGATCGAAAGTGCTCAGTTTTACAGCACGTCCAACACTCCCCCCGGCCGGCGTCAAAATTTTTTCTATTTTTTTCGAAATCATCCCCCTGAATAATTCTTAACGCTTTGGCCCTTTCGACGGCCACATTCAGGGAGGTTATTTCCTCCATCTGAAGCGCTTGCCTGATAAAGTTAACCGAAACAACCGTAATAAACTGCGCGCAAGCGATTTTGTCGCGCAACTCAAACGGGCACTCGGGGTACGCCAGGCGCGAGAGTCTATCAATTTCTAAACCAAGTGCGGTCAAATCCTCCCCGAATTTTTGTTTACGATTTGTAAACACAACGTAACTGTTCTGCGATTGACGTCCCTCCCCGAAACGCAACTCAAGCTTCGCTTTTAAATCCGCAAAATTTAGTCGCTCGACATCCTGCACCGTCTCTAAAACTGAACGCGCTTTTCTGCAACACTCTGTTGCACAAGGTACAGGAATTTCCCCGAAACACCGAGTTAAAGTTATGCCAGACGGAGACTGAACATTAAACTGACTGTTGATTTCTGAAGGTGAACTGGAACTCTCGAATTGTGACTCTCGAACTGTGTCTGGGTGCTCAAAGTCACGGTTTTTATAGGAATTTAAGGGGGTGGATTTAGTCGTAGGATGACTTTGGTTGGTGGGATTTTTCTGTTCTCCGTGACGTAGATTTCGGCTTTCCGCCTATCTCTTGGCGAGTCATCGAAAAATCGTTACTGTCTTATGATGCAATTTCTATTTAGTGACTGTCTGTTGGCGACTGTAGTGCGTCATTAAAATTTTTACCACCCTAATTTTGAGAGTACAAGGTGAATATTTTTTCCATTGATTTTTTTACTTAATTTTATTGCCTATTAACAGACATGAGTCTGGAGGTCGAGTATTTCCAAACAGACGACACATATGAAATATTTAATGTTTAATAAATAACACGATGACTGTAGCGTCTGTTTAGAACCGTGAAATGTTATGCGATTTTTAGGCATCTGATTCAAAGAGCCCACTCAAGAGTCTTGTGGTGTTGCCTTTTATGACCCATGCCTGCTATTAGCCGTCTTGAGATAACAGAATTTCCGTTATCCGCGCTTATGAAATTTTGAGGGCTTTCTTAGAGTACGACAGTCCCGCATTTATTGCCAAGGGTCTAAAAAATCCATAAACTCATTTAATTTATACAATCAAATTAGAATCAAAGCCATACGGTCTAAGTTACATATAATGTATATACGTGGGTAATCTGAAAAGTTTTGAGCCTCAAACATTATTTTTTTGGTCAAATTCGGTCAAATCTCCTTTTAAGTCGATGTTAGGCTCAAAACTTTTCAGACTACCCTCGTATATGTACATATAATATTGTTGCGCTCGCCGCGTCGCACACACTCGCACTTCCGAAGCTCGCAAGAATAAAAGAAACACTGCGGTTAAAAGGAAGAAAACAATCTCAACGTTTATTATTATCTTGATACAGAAGAGCGCGGACACACGTCCGAACCATGGTGGAAGAACACAGGTGTGCTCATACTCGTGACGAATTTCTACGGTTCTGCGCAGATGCCAGATGCAGCCATTTTTAAGTGGCAGTTTCAAAACATTTAAGGTTGTACCAAGTGATTTTGTGACATATCATGAGTACGTGTTCAATAAAAACGTGTAAAAACGATTCTTGAAAAAATTAAAAAAATATTCATTTTTTTCGGTTTCCGAAAAAAATAAAGCTGTGTTATTAAAATGGGAAGCAGCTTGTGGAAAAGAAAATGTTAATATAAAAAACGGTATGTATGAAATCAATTACATTCTTGCTTAATAAACGGTATGTATGAAATCAAATACATTCTTGCTTAATTGTGATGATAGATTTGAAACTCATGTACTTACTCATGCAATAAAAATAATTTATTATATACATATAAAGGACGCATATGTTCTGCTCATTTTGATGCAGCTGCATACAAAGAAACTTCGTGGATGCAACCGTATAACTTAGACCATACAACGGCAAAAAAACGTACATTGAAACCTGATGCAGTCCCCACGCCAAATTTAGGCTCATCAACTAGTGAAAATGTACAAGCATCTTCTTCAGTAGTAAAGAGTGTGTATTATTATTATATATGGTTTTCTGACTTCAAATCTAATTTCTAATTAAGCTTACACAATATATTAATAATTTGTTTGTCTTTTCAGACCTTGATGTATCTACGATAATGCCAGATGCAATGCCTGCTGCGATGGATGTAATACTGTCTGAAGACCAGATGGAGGCTTCAACTTTAGGACATTCATTAAATTTTAGTAAGAATTTATTTTTAAGAGAGGATTCTAGTATAACTGGGCGAAAAATGATGATTAAAATAAATATTGCGGGTACATATATGCCGTGTGTATAGCCGCAAGCCCGAAAAAATCCGCTCTCCAGCCTACGTTGTTTGAATTTGATTATCAAACGGGCTAGTGGTGGTCCTCTGACTCTGACGCTTCTTTCTTGCTTATATACTTGTATGTACATTTAGAGTGTTAAAAAAAATCTTGTTATGACATATTAACTGGCAAAATAAACGTTCTACTGAACGCGGCCATTTATTCAATTTAGGTGCGATGTAGATTTCATAAAATATTAAATTTATATAAAAATATTTTCTATTTAAAATAACTATTAACATATATATACAATATGTTATCTGCATATAAAATTATATACATATAAAATTTTTTTTAATATTTTTATTTAAATTTTAAAAAATTAGTAATTTTTTTATGTCCACTCGATAAACATTTATAAAAAAAACTTTTTCTTTCTCTTTATCTAAGAAAAACACGCTTTTTTTCCTATCTAGTGGACAGTGACGATCTTCTGACCCTGACGCTTCCTTATTAATTGTACTTGTCTATAACAGGTACATCATTAAAGTGTTCAAAAATCTTGTTGGTCTAAGAAATGACGTTTTATAAACGTCCATTATTAGCCGCCGATGTTATAGACCAAAAATGACTAAAAATAGACGTCATTCTGACGTCACTTGCTACTTGGGGAGTTACAGCAATCGCAAGAAAAGTGACATTTTTTTCGATCAAAAAATCAGATAAGCCAAACACTATAGTTGAGAATTTAGACAGATATAAACTAAATTTTATTGTTCCCACAGCGATAGAATGCCGAGGAAACTGCAAAGTTGGTTACAGCCGCATATTTGTGCTATAAGATTCAAATCATGTTTCATTAAAGGTGCTCTAATTTTGTCAATTTTATGATTTCGACGATAACACTTTGGGAATATATTTTCTTCAAATCTCATACTACTTATTTATGCAAGAAAAAAATTCGATTTTTTTGACCGGTTATACTAGAAACCCCCTTAAAATATGGTTGTACATTTGCATTTTGTTTGCATATCGAATATGTTTGTTACATTGCAGATACAGCTAATACAATGTCTGGTAAATTAGAATTCCATCGTGAAATAAAAAAATTAAGAAAGAAATGTGCAAAATCGGAATTACTAATCAGGACTTTACAGCGTAAACTTGCTGAACAAAAACGAAAAGAAAGAGATAATGTAGAGAAAAATGTGCAGGAAATATTGATCTCTGTATTTACTCCAGGTCAAATTAAAATGCTCCTTAATCCTTCGAAGAAAAAGACACATTGGTCTTCGGAAAACATAGCAGCTGCAATGTCTTTGCGCAGCATAAGTCCGAAGGCCTATGTGTATTTACGAAAGGCACGAAACATTCCTCTTCCTGGAATGTCAACACTTCGGAGATGGGCAACGGCATTTGATTTGACTGAGGGCATTTTAAAAAATGTCATTAATATTATGAATTATGAAGGCCAATCTATGTCGGAAATAGAAAAGATGACTGTTTTATGCTTCGACAAAATACATATTATGGAACAAATTGCAATTGAAAAGAGGGAAGAAAGAGCGATTGGACCAAATAAGAAATGCCAGGTCATTGTTAGTAGAGGTTTGTTCAAAAAATGAAACAACAGTATATTATCAATTCGATCAAGATATGACAAAGAATATTATTCTGGATGTAATCGCAGCATTACACCGTAATGGTTATACTGTCGTTGCTCTAACGTGCGATTTGGGAAGCACGAATCAGGCTGTCCTAAAAGATCTTAAAATTGATTCTGTCGTAGATGGAGAAAAAACTTATTTCCAACACCCATGCGATGTAACAAAAAAAATACACGTATTTGCCGATGTATCGCATTTAATAAAATTATTAAGAAATCATTTATTAGATTCCGGTTTTCATATAAATGGGCAATTTATTAATCAATCTTGTTTAAAAAGATTGTTAGAAATTAATGTAGAGAATTTAAAAATAGCTCATAAATTGTCCAGATTGCATTTAGACGTCGTAGGATCTCAAAGGCAAAATGTAAAATTAGCCACGCAAATATTTTCAAATACTAATGCAGCTGCAATTGAATGGTGCGGTTTTATGAACGATTGCTTGACGTGGCCCGAAACTGTACGTTTTCTCAGTCTATTTAATAAATGTCAACGATACAAACGGCGATGCGAGTCAAGCGCGGAAAGTGGTGCGCAATAAAAATAAAGACTAGATTTACAAGTAACGAACGTTTCGGCTCTTCCTTAGAGCCATCTTCAGCATTTATTAACACAAAAGGAAATCTATTCCTGCAGAACTCGAGGCAGCAAGCTCCTTTCCTGAGGAGGTGTCTTGATAAGCGAGCTGGTACACGCGATTATGGTGGACATTTCCACTAAGAAACGAAAAAACAATATGTTTAATCCGTCGTTAACGGAAACAGAAAAGAAGAAAGGAGAGAGCTCACCTCAAGTTCTGTAGCAGTCAAAAATGTACAATATTAAAAAGTCGTAGCAATCAGGTGTGAATCCGGAGAGTCGCACATCTCGGAAAAGAAGGGAGAATATTGCAGTCACACAAGTGTCGGTTGAAATCGAAATGAGAAGAGGGTCACAGATATGTAGGTCGGAAACGTAATTATAAACAAAGTAGACGGTCGAAGAAAAGAAAGACCGAAGGTTAAACAGTATTTATGATGGACAAGTATGCGTGATGTAGGCAGTCGGTATCTGACTGTAGATTTAAACTATGGCACTGTTATCTAATGTGTAAAACTTCAGAGATAAGACGCTTGTGATAAAATCTTTCATGATCTAAAATCTCGACGTTTTCCCAATCGAAATCGTGATCATTCTGAATTCTATGATCCGTTATTACAGAATGAGCAGAACTGTTTCTATTGATATGGCTGCGATGTTCAGAAATTCTGGTTTTTAATTGTCTACCAGTTTGCCCCACGTATGATGCGTCATTACTCATTGCGAAAGTCGGGAGAGCATCCTTCTGAACTTTGATAAATCTGTTTAATTTATTAACACTGTAGTATGATAAATGAGTATCTGAATCTCTAAAAATATCTTTAAATTTGATAGAAATAGAAGGAAAAAACGGAACGGTAAACCGTTTTTTAAAGGCAGCGTCATCCTCGGTATCGTTAGGATTTTGTTTTTTTGTTTGTTTGAAAAAGAGACTTTTAAGACGTTCGTGAATAGTGTTAAAAATAAGGTCTAAAGAGTAATCATTGTTCAGAAGGATGTTAACAATAAGTCCCAGATTTTTTTCGTGAAACTTCGGATAAGACAGTAAAAAAGCTCGGTCAATAAGTCCCATAATGGTACTGCGTTTTTGAGACGAGGGGTGACTAGAATTGTAATTTAAATAACGGCCCGAAAAAGTGGGCTTATGATACCAATCAAACTCGATAAGACCATTGTTGTTGACAATGGTGGTATCTAAAAAATTGAGTTTTTCGTTACCAACTTCTATGGTAAACTGTAAACGTGGATGGAACGAATTAAAAGTTTGTAATGTAAAATCGACCATGTCGTAGGGAATGGCCATCGCGATGTCATCCACGTATCTATAAAAAAACGGTAGAGAGAAATTAAGAATTTTAATCGCCCTCGTCTCGATATCTTGTAGAACTAAATCCGCAAGGTCGGGAGACAAAGGAGAACCCATGGGAGATCCAAAATTCTGTTTATATATGTTATTATTAAATCTGAAAAATGTAGAGTCAAGAATGAGCCGTACTGCGAGAACAAATTCATCTTTAGGAATGTCGCAGTTTTTTGAAAGATGTTCCCATCTATCGCAAATACTGTCAATAGCCAGATCAGAAGGAACGTTTGTAAAAAGTGAAACCACGTCAAGAGAGACAAGAGTGTAATTGTCATGAAGACGTGAACCGTTCAGGTTATTAACAAGTTGGAAACTGTCTTTCATGTGGCTATTGACTTTAGGAATGCTAGAAGAAATTATATTGTGTAAGAATCTAGCTAAGTTGTGTAGAGGACCATCGATGGACGAAACTATGATTCTTAACGGGTGGTTTTGTTTGTGGATTTTCGGAAGTCCATAGGCTCTCGGGAGTACTCCATCACTACAATAGAAGAGCTTATAAGTAGCCGGTGTAATGTAATTCAAATTCTTCCATCTAGTGAGCAATTTTCTTACGTTTCTTGTAAGGGAGAGGATGGGATCCTTTTTGACTCTGATATACGTGTTCGTGTCTGATAAAAGCACCTCTATCTTATTTTTGTAATCCAGAGAGTTCATGGCTACAGTTATGTTTCCTTTGTCGGCTCTGGTGAGGATAATATCAGGATTATTATGGAGAAAAACTTTGGTTTGTGAAAGCATTTTACAAATGATTTTGTCCGAGTGAGAGGGAGAAAAACTAGATTCTGAATTTATCTCGTTAATGATAGGAATAGAGCAATTTCTAATAAATGTTTGTATGGGAACCGGAAGGCACTTGATATTATTTTCTATGCTTTTAATGAACTCAAATAAAATTTTTTGTTTATTGTGATAGGGGAGTGAGAAATTGTCGCCCAACTGTAAGAGATGTATAATTTCAGGAGGAAATTGAGCAGAAGAAAGATTAACGAACCAATTGTTTCTTATGGAGTTAAGGGAAGATTGTGTTGAAAAGTTAGAAAAGAGTTGTGGTGAGAGAAAGATCTCGTGTGATTGTGCATTTGCACGTGGTATAGGAACAAAAGAAACTATGAATCTGTTGTTAATTACTGAGTTGCCGGGATCTGTGTGGTTAATTTGAGGAAGATTGCGAGTTGAAATGGAGTCAACATAAAAATAGGGAACAGGTTTAATCTGTTTTATTTTTTCTTTTATCTGTTTGTCAAGTAACCATGACATTTTTTTTTGTGATGGAGTTAAGCTTGGAGATATCAAAACGATGTAAAGATTTGTTTTGTCTACGGAAAAAGGAGTTATAAATATGAAACGGTAACCATTGAGAAACACTGCGCACTGTCCGGAAAATTTGTGTGCAAAAATAACCAATTTGTCGGCAAGTATCGTTTAGCTCTAAGCGTAGTATTTTTCGAATGATGGAACTAATAAAACTAAATTTAGCGGCAATTCTAGGGTTGTGAAACGATAGATTGACATTTTTAAAGGGTTTAAGATGTGCCGGAATGATGTTATGCGTTAAGCAAAATCTTAAAAATTCACTTCTGTGCGTACTCTTTATACAACACTTATTGAATTTAATCCAATTCTTAAGTAACAAGGTAGCATAAGGCCCAAAAACATGAGTAATAAAAGAGAAATAATTATAAGTAGGGAAACGCATTTTTCAGCCTGCGTATAATCAATTATATATTTAGACTCGTGAAATTGTCAACGATACAAACGGCGATGCGAGTCAAGCGCGGAAAGTGGTGCGCAATAAAACATTTTACTGCGCATACATTTTTGACTGCTACAGAACTTGAGGTAAGCTCTCTCCTTTCTTCTTTTCTGTTTCTGTTAACGACGGATTAAACATATTGCTTTTTCGTTTCTTAGTGGAAATGTCCACCATAATCGCGTGTACCAGCTCGCTTATCAAGACACCTCCTCAGGAAAGGAGCTTGCCGCCTCGAGTTCTGCAGGAATAGATTTCCTTTTGTGTTAATAAATGCTGAAGATGGCTCTAAGAAAGAGCCGAAACGTTCGTTACTTGTAAATACTAGTCTTTATTTTTATTGCGCACCACTTTCCGCGCTTGACTCGCATCACCGTTTGTATCGTTGACAATTTCACGAGTCTAAATATATAATTATTTAATAAATGGTTTGATCTGTTTAATAGTATTGGTAAGTTCGGTAACCATGAAGGACTTCACGCCTATGGTATAGATTTGGAGAAGCAAAATGCTATTTTAAACGAAGTAACAAATGTGGTAAAAAATATGAGAGTAGAAAGAGTCTACTTCCCTTTCAAAAAGGGATTTTATTGTCTAATGCTTCGTTAATGCGTTTATACGAAGACATTATAAGTAAAAATACAGACATAAAATATATCATGAAATATACCAACCGCCTTAATCAAGATGTGATCGAAAATTTATTTGCGTACATCCGAGCTATGGGAGCAAATTATGACAACCCAACACCATTGTAGTTTCAATACAGACTACGTTGGTATGTGCTAGGAAAGCATTCGTCAGATGTATTTACTACCGACAGTAATACCTGTATGCAAGATTCTTCGGAAATGTGCTTAACTAGTGATAGTAACTTCGGCGATGAGGAGAAAGAAGAAGAGAGAAAAAGGAGAATAGAAAGGAAAATACTGACGATTACGACGAGGCAGATGAGTTAATTCTAGAGAATATGCAATATAATGCACATTTGAATGAAGGCTTTGATAAAGATTATTTATACGAATTTATGGAATTTGAAGATAAAAACCCTGAAAATGATGACCCTGGTAAGCTGTAAAATATGTATGTAAATATGTACACGGAAAAAAATGTATATATATTTAGTCGACTCCGCCGTAAAATAATAAATTTGTATTTTTATTTTTTATGTATACTATGTATATGTGTGTATGTATGTATTATTATTAAGTAATCACTTCTACAGGCAGATAAATTACATGTGAAAGTGAGGCAGCGTCCCGTTTGACCACGTTGCGATTAATTGACTCACAGCCCTCGGTGCCTGCAGTTTTTCCACTGGATCAGCATATCAAAAATTTTTCTTTTAAATCAGCCAATTGTCGACGTGGTCAATCGGATCCTGCCCAAAAATAATATACTATTTATTACATTATATTATACGCTTTTTAACATGACCGGGGCTAAAACGTCTACGGGGTAAATACGTCTAATCAAATATCTCGGAACCTGTATATTGTGCGAACTCGCTATTAACATTGTAAACGCTGCTTATGGTACCCATGTGACCAACGGGGTTTCGGCAGGTTACCTGCCGTGTTATAATTTTTACGAGGGCAAACATGTTTTCGGAAGGTGAAAGTGAAATTTTCTGCGCGTGGAAATTTTGTAATATCTGCAATAATATTTGCTCTCCAAATCTCGAGGTATGTGATTATAAAGAGTAATGCGTGCTGAACACGAATCCAGTGTAGTTTTTTCATTATCGTTGATGTCTAATATTTCGTGGGCGATCAAACCTAAAACTTGGGGCTAATCCGTCTGTAAGCACCCGGGGCTAATCCGCCTATGGCGCGCCGGGCGCACGACTTCAGCTCACGGCGATTTCAGGTTAGGTTTCCCTCGAGCGTGATTCTGTCTTCCCTTGCACGTGCGTCAGTTTGTATAAGAGGGAAATAGTACGCACGTATCGTCGCAAAACGAGTGTTTTGGCTGACCGAAAAGATGGCGGGCCGTTGTTTTCGAGATCGTTCGCGCTCACGGCACGTCGGCGAGGTACGGCACGGCTCTGAGATCCCGCGATTTCCGCGTGAGAGTTGACATGCCGCGCGCGCGGTAGATCGTCCCGGCCGCGGTAGATCGTCGTTGTTGGTTGTTGTGTCAGTGACAGTCGCGCGTGTGACCGCATCGTCCAGTGTTCGCCGCATCGTCTCGGCGTCATTGTCGCCGCCGTTGTAGTGGTGGTGGTGTCGGTGGTGGTCGTGGTCGTCGTCGTCGTCGTCGTCGTCGTCGTCGTCGTCGTCGTCGTGGTGATGGTGGTGGTGGTGGTGGTGGTGGTGGTGGTGGTGGTGGTGGTGGTGGTGGTGGTGGTGGTGGTGGTCGTGGCCGTCGTCGTCGTCGTCGTTGCTCCGTACAAAGCGACGTAAATCACAGATTCCCTGGGTCCTGACGGAGCGATTCCGACGTGTCGGCGCGTCGAGGAATCGGCGCGAGGACGCCGTCGACAAGGAGCAACTTAAGAAGGCAGTTCTTGCGGTGAGAAAAGATAAAATAAAAAAAATGCCACACAAACAGAACCGCAGCCTTCGACGAGCAGTGGGCGTAAATCGAAATCAAGGAAGCAGCAGCGGTCGGATTCTGACGAAGACTTGGATAATACGTGCTGCGTGTGCTCAGAGAAGTTGACAATAAACAGCATATGGGAAACAGTGCATTGCGTGCAAGCGTAGAGCACACAACACATGCGTGCGCTCGTCAGGATTTGTATTCACGTGCCTAAATTTTATGGAATAGGTAAAACAATTATTTTTTAATAATGTATAAAAATTTTAAATAAATTTTTATATTTTTTTCTTAAATAATAATTATTAAAATGTATTCTATTATTTTTTAGGATTAGATGTACGTATATGTATTGAAAATGCAGTGTAGACGGATTTACCCCGGAAGGTAGACGGTTTAACCCCGGCATTTTTGAGATTTTAATTTTTCGACCGTTGTCGTTTTTACTCTATACCGGTTAAACAAAGCGACGTAGACAAAAATTTCCTATATAAATTTTGTAGCTAAAGGTTCACTCTTTACAGTGGTATACCACATTTAACTACAATTATTTATTTTATTGTTAAAAATCGGCACCGAAAAAAACCAGACGGTTTAGCCCCGGTCTCCCCTATAAATATACAATATTCCCCAACTGAAGATGAATTGAGACTTTTGGATCAAGTGGAAGAATTGAATGTAATTGATGTAATAAAAGAAGAAGGTCTTAAATACATCGCAGGTTATGCGGCTTTCAGATTTCGGAGTCAATTTCCATTTTTAGGAACCCCAACAGAATTATTAATTAATCCAGATAACGACTGGATTAATCATATTTCTAGAGGAAGAATAATCAGCTCTTGTGTCGAATTATTTGAAACAGCTAAAATCATGGAAAAGTTATTTCAAGATTATCATGGTTCTTCTATTTGTAAGGAGTCATGAATTTTCAAAACATTAGAGTCGAAAATCATCGCATTACAAGACAACTGTTTAGAAATACCAAACAAAGTATTATTATGCTTAACTTTTATCAGTCACACTTCCCGTACCGGTCACACTGGGTGAAATACACCCAGCACGTGTTTGCACGTGTATAAAAAATTGTAGGTGACCTTAAAAAAAATATTCTGTTGTAGTTTGTCTTCCTTAAAAAGACTGTATAGGTTTGATTTGCAAAAAATTAATTTAACATATGTAAAAAAATTGTTGAAAAAATCGGAAAAGTGACTTTTTTCACAAAAACTAATGTAACTTTTCCAATTTTTAAGATATTTTAATTTTTCAAACGGTTTTTTTATCCTCAGATGATGCACTTTTCACTAATTATTGCAGTTTATGTGACCGTTCCAAAAAGTATATTTATTTTGAGGTATTTATTTAAGCGACGCCCTCTTTGAACGGCTGCCGAGAGAGAACTAACGGGCCGAAAACTATAACACCGACGGGGATCGATACTTGAAGGTCCCAACTAACTGTAGATAGCGGCACAAGGCCCATTTCCATTGGTTTACTGGGTTGTTTTCGAAGTCAAAAAAACGCTGGGGTGTATTTTACCCAGTGTGACTGATAAGTGTTAATACGCACAAGGACATATATTCGTGTTCGAGAATTAAATAAGAAATTAAAAAATGACGCACATAAAAGAAAGAAAACAAAAAAATGAGAAAAATTACTAACATAAAAAAATAAGTACGCATTACATGTATATGTTTTTATATACTTTGTAAAGATAAGATATAATAATATATTTTTCAAACTAATTTATTCTTTAACAATTGTCTTTCTTATATACATATAAATTAAACACAAAAATAAATAAGTAAGGCTGCGGTCCACTTGACGCTACAAATACTTTGGAGCGTTCTTCTTCTCCTTCTTTTTTCATTGAAAGAAAAGAGAAGAGAAATGCTTCGAAGCATTTGTAGTGTCAAGTGGACCGCAGCCTAGAGAACCTCCGCACAAGACTCTCATATGATAGCGTAGCGTAACTTAACGTGGATCAACGCACAAGAAACGTATCGGTTAGAGCCTCTGCACAAAACTTTCGTACGGTAACGTAACGTGGATCAACGCACAAGAAACATATTGACGTATAACGCCGTAACCGATACGTTTCTTGTGCGTTTGATCCACGTTTCATTACATTACGTTACCATACGAAAGTCTTGTGCGGAGGCTCTAAGACACTAATGACATAACGCCAAATTCAAACTGTACCGCGGCAAGATGGAGGTATCTGGCATCAATTTCTCATTGGCTGTTAGAAATATATGCGCATGAGCACACCTGTGTTCTTCCACCATGGTCCGAACGGTCCAGCAACTTAAGACAAAATCTGACAGTTGTTATTGATACGCCGATCAATACATCCCGTCGTCAGAGAACGCGCTTCGGCTTAAAGCTACTCGCGAGCGAAGCAACGGGTGTCTCAGTGCGAGGGCGCAGTGCCGCAACAATATATATATCAACTAGGAGAATTTTTGGCCATTTGAGTCGCTTAATTTTTGATTATTAATTAAATAAATAATAATAAGAGAAATAGGATTGTTACGATATACAATCAAATTAGAATCAAAGGTCAGTGTGACGCTATAAATGCTTTGAAGCGTTCTTCTTCTCCTTCTTTCTTCATTGAAAGAAAAGAGAAGAGGAATGCTTCGAAGCATTTGTAGCGTCACGTTGACCGTAGCCAAAAGTCATACGGTCCAAGTTTAGATCTTTGACAGCCTTATATTAATTTCCGTGTGTATATATGTATACAAATTGACGCACAAAAACATTTTATAGATGTAGTTAGGAATCAACGTCTGGCGACGTTTGATGTTTCTTGTGTGTATGCTGCAGTTTTGTAAAGAAATCTCTCACTTGAAAAGGACCAGATTATGGTCGAAACGTCGTGAGTTTTAATAAAGACAAATTTTTGGCCAGTTATGTCGCTAATTTTTGATTATTTTTAATATTTACTGGCGAAAAAAAAATTTTGTTATTTTTATTTAGATTTTTCAGTTAAGTCGTCTGGAAAGTTCTTATTACAAACGTTCTTGGATTTCTGGATTTTGTTTGTTCGCTGATCGACAACCGTCGTTTAAAGTGTGTTTTCTTATGGGTAATTCTGTATTCCCACGAAACAAAAAAATCGTGAAGTCCACAGGACATAACATCTCAGAGCGGAGCAATTTGACTGGGGTCACTTCTCCATAAAAAACGTGGGGGGCCCTTTGCTCCTAAATTATTGACATCAAATTAATTCCCACACAAGACCAAATAACTTTTATCTGGAACATTTTTTTACCCGACTTCAATTTTCTGAGATATATAACAAAATATAGATATAAGAGGCTGTAAGGGTCACAACGCGGATCCAGGTGCGTTTAAATATTATTTATTCATCGATTAACAAAAATCTAAACGTTTCGGCTCCTGTCCGAGCCATCCTCAGTGGTATAATGTTAACAACAATAATATATTCTCCTTCAACATCGTGAGTTTACTGTTTCCAAATTTGACAGAAACTTAGTGAGACTACAAGGTCCAAATCTGTAACGTAATTGAGGAGTTAAATCCTTGTCTTAAATTAAAATTCTAGAAAAACTCACTAAGTAGTCTGGAGAAAAAATACATCGCAGAGTCAAATAAAATAATATGAAAATATGGCAAAGAAAATGATCTGTGCAAAGAGATCTGTAAGAGGAGATCCCGTCGACACGACGCACAACGCAAGACTGATTCGGTAAACGCAGGCAGAGAAACGTATTATGACAAACTTGATAATAATAAATTGAAAAACGTGTAGGTCAGAACGTAAGAAATAATAAATAATATACAGTGGTCGATGATAAATACAAAAAGTATATAGTCAGAGATGTCTAAAGTCAAACGTTGATACAAATAAATTTAAAACGTAGGTCAACACATAAGAAATAATAAATATTCAAAATATAAATTCAGCGGTATGTATGTAGTTTTATTGTTTTTCCCCACAGGGTTTACAAGGCGTTTTTGAGAGGAACGTTCCCAAATCTCGTACACAACACGATTAACCCTTATCCTGGCCTCTTTCGACCTCACAAAATATTAATTTTCCCCTCCCCCCCCTCGAGTCCTGTCCCCTCCTCTTCCTCTTCCTCAGCATCCTCCGCGGCTTCGTTCCACTGCCTCCCTCCCTCCTTTCATCACCCATCAGCTCTCTATTTTGCCCATTCCCTCTTTCTCTTGCCCTTTTCCTCCTCATCAGAATCCATGAGGAGCTTCTCTTCCAACCCTCTAGAAATCTCCTCCTCCTCAGATCTCGTTTCACTCCTGGCATCCTCCCTGCTCTTTTCTAACCTCCTTCCTTGCTCTTCTCTCTCTCTGTCCCTCCTCTCCACCAATTTGTCTTCATCTAACTTCACCCCCATACTGCTCCCTGCTCTCCTCCTTGCTTCTAACACTCGCCATTTCTCCTCCTCGTCCCTCAGTCTCACCAAAAACGTCAGCCACGCACCTCTCTGTCCAATCAACCTTACTTCTCTTACCTCCACTCTCACCTTTAACCCTTCCGTGAATAATTCCTTTACCTTCTCCCAATTCGATTCTTTGCCTTCCCATTTCTCTTTCTCTATCCTTAAAATTACATTTCTTTTCCTCAGTTCTTCCTCGTTCTCGCCCCCCACCCCCCACCATTTCTTCTTCTCAGGCCTACTCTCCTCGCTCTCTTCCCTCTTCCTTTACCTCCATTTTGCTCCATTCTCTCCACCTTCCTTTCAATCTCCTTACTTCCTCCTCCAGCTCCTCTATTCTCTCCTCCTTCCTTCTATCGTCCTCTTTCACCTCCTTCAGCATCTTCTTCACTTTCTCCTCCATCAATTTCTCTACCGCGTCCACAACTGCTCTTCTTTTTTCCTCCATCCTGAGATAACTGAAAAACGCACTTAAATTAGCCACCTCTCCTTTGCACCGCTTTCTCACTCTCCTTCCTCTCCCCCTCTGACCTATTGCGCTTCTCTCCTTCACCTCCACCTTACCTTCGCTCCTTCCGCCTTCAATTCTTTCTCTGGTAACCGCTTACTCTTTTCCACCAGTCGCACTCGTCTCCTCGGTTCGCCTTCTCTGCTGCTGCCACGTGTATACTTACCTGTTCACCTCGCTCCATTGACCCCTCCCTTCGATCTCTCGATCTCGCCGCTTGTCCCTGCCACCCGTTGCGGTGATGCGCGTTGCGAGTCCGCCTTGAACCGTCGTGTCGCTCTCGCCTCACGTGCCATCTCCTCCCTCTCCCGTGTTTCCGTTAACCTAACCTCGTTCTCCGGCCTCCTTATCTCTGACAGATTTCAGCCGTCTCCTCTTCCTTTGCACCTCACCTCCATTCACTCCACCTCTTCTCTGCTTCCTTCACCCCTATTGCACTTTCTCCGCCTTCCCTCTTCTCCGTGTCTCCCCTTGCCGTCGCTCTTTTTCCGTCACTCTCTACACTGCCTGTTCCCCCGCCGAGGGCTACGGGGGACTCCAAAATTCAGCGGTAATAAATACATAAAATTATAAAAAAATAAATTGAAAACTTGCGAAAGAGCAAAAGAGTCATGGACATGGTTTGCAGTTTATCCAGGATAGAGACGTATGCATGGTGCAAAAACTCTGTATCGGCCTGCGAGTTCAAACCGTTCTTTTGTAATTTAATATACATCTCTGATACCAGTCGTTTCGATAAAAACCTTTCCTTATCCAGTATTTCGGCGTTATCCCAATCAAAATCGTGATTAAAATTTAATCTATGTTCAGTGATGACGGAATGATTTACCGTGTTTCTACGGATATGATTACGGTGTTCCGTAATTCTCGTTTTAAGTTGCCTCAACGTCTGGCCAACGTAAGTCGCGTCACAATTTTTACAAGAAATTTTATACACGACGTTTTTTTGTGATTGGGTAGGTGAAGGATATCTTTCTGGCCTTTAATGAAATTCTTTAATTTATTCAAGCTATAGAATGACAGATTGACATTCAGATCCGTAACCACATTTTTAAATTTCTCCGATATATTGAGAATGGGAGGGTCCCGTTAGTGCACGGTGCGATAGCGCACAGCCCGATAGCACACGTCGAATTTAAAATAATTCCCGATAGCCCACATCCTTTTAGCACACGTCCCGATAGCACACCAAATAAATGGCGCACTATCCCGATAGCGCACCAACTAATATGCACATTTGCCCGATAGCACACAAGAAAATGAAACATAGTACCGATAGCGCACGAAATGTTGTAAGCATTATCCCGATAGCGCACGCACGTTTCTTTCCCGATAGCGCACGCACATTTCTTTCCCGATAGCGCACGAGGAGCGCTAAAGAGACGTGTGCTAACGAGAAAAAAAAAGTTTATTTCCCGATAGCACACGAGGTGCACTACAGGAACGTGTGCTAAAGAAAAAAGACGCGTTTCTTTCCCGATAGCGCACGAGGTGCGCAACATGGATGTGTGCTAAAGAGAAAGGACGCGTTTCTTTCCCGATAGCGCACGCACGTTTCTTTCCCGATAGCGCACGAGGTGCGCTAATGGGACGTGTGCTAAAAAGAAAAGATACGTTTCTTTCCCGATAGCGCACGAGGTGCGCTAATGGGACGTGTGCTAAAGAGAAAAGACGCGTTTCTTTCCCGATAGCGCACGAGGTGCGCTAAAGGGACGTGTGCTAACGAGAAGAAACACGTTTCTTTCCCGATAGCGCACGAGGTGCGCTAATGGGACGTGTGCTAACGAGAAATGACACGTTTATTTCCCGATAGCGCACGAGGTGGGCTAAAGGGACGTGTGCTAAAAAGAAAAAAACGTTTATTTCCCGATAGCGCACGAGGTGCGCTAAAGGGACGTGTGCTAACGAGAAGAAACACGTTTCTTTCCCGATAGCGCACGAGGTGCGCTAATGGAACGTGTGCTAACGAGAAAAAGAAACGTTCATTTCCCGATAACGCACGAGGTGCGCTACAGGGACGTGTGCTTGTGTGAATAGACGCGTTTCTTACACTTTGTAGAGGAATGACGTAGAGTAATGTTTCACTCTTCGAAGCGCCCCACTAAACCACGTGGGTCCGATGACGCGCCTTATCAATCCTCAACTCTTCAGAGCGCCCCACTGATCCACGTGGGTCAGGTGACGCGCTTTAACAATGTTTTACTGTTTAAAGCGCCCCACTGAACCACGTGGGTCTTTTTTTCTCGTTAGCACACGTCCCTTTAGCGCTCCTCGTGCGCTATCGGGAAAGAAACGTGCGTGCGCTGTCGGGATAATGCTTCCAACATTTCGTGCGCTATCGGTACTATGTTTCATTTTCTTGTGTGCTATCGGGCAAATGTGCATATTAGTTGGTGCGCTATCGGGATAGTGCGCCATTTATTTGGTGTGCTATCGGGACGTGTGCTAAAGGGATGTGGGCTATCGGGAATTATTTTAAATTTGACGTGTGCTATCGGGCTGTGCGCTATCGCACCGTGCGCTAACGGATCCCGCTCATTGGGAACATATGGTACAGTGAACCAATTGCCACGTCTTTCTTCGTTCGTGGGTGGAGGTTCATTCTGTATACGTGTACGTTTATAAAGTAAAGATTTTATTCTTGTATTAATTGTGTCGAATATGAACGTCATTGGGTAGTCATTCAATAACAGAGTGTCGACTATGAATTTTATATTTTTTTGATGGTATCTGGGGTGAGATAATAAAAAGCCCTATCGACCATGCCCATGACCGTGCCTCTTTTCTGGGAAACAGGGTGTTGCGACATAAAATTAAGATAATGGCCTGAAAACGTCGGCTTATGGAACCAATCAAATTCCAGACCGTTATTGTCTTTAATCAACGTTACATCAAGAAAGTTTAATTTGTCTCCTCCTACTTCAACAGTAAACTGTAACCTCGGATGATAAGAATTAAATGCTTGTAAAATTGTGTCAATGGAATTGCGAGGTACAGCCATCGCAATGTCATTCACGTATCGGCAGTAAAAAGGCAACGTAAAGGTAAGTAATTGCAACACTCTGTTTTCCAGATCCTTCATAACAATGTCAGCAACGATGGGTGACAGCGGAGAGCCCATGGGGGAACCAAATTTTATGTTATATTTATCTTAATTTTATGTCGCAACACCCTGTTTCCCAGAAAAGAGGCACGGTCATGGGCATGGTCGATAGGGCTTTTTTATAATCTCACCCCAGATACCAGCAAAAAAATATAAAATTCATAGTCGACACTCTGTTATTGAATGACTACCCAATGACGTTCATATTCGACACAATTAATAAAAGAATAAAATCTTTACTTTATAAACGTACACGTATACAGAATAAACCTCCACCCACGAACGAAGAAAGCCGTGGCAATTGGTTCACTGTACCATATGTTCCCAATATATCGGAGAAATTTAAAAATGTGGTTACGGATCTGAATGTCAACCTGTCATTCTATAGCTTGAATAAATTAAAGAATTTCATCAAAGGCCAGAAAGATATCCTTTTTACCCAATCACAAAAAAACGTCGTGTATAAAATTTCTTGTAAAAATTGTGACGCGACTTACGTTGGCCAGACGTTGAGGCAACTTAAAACGAGAATTACGGAACACCGTAATCATATCCGTAGAAACACGGTAAATCATTCCGTCATCACTGAACATAGATTAAATTTTAATCACGATTTTGATTGGGATAACGCCGAAATACTGGATAAGGAAAGATTTTTATCGAAACGACTGGTATCAGAGATGTTGTATATTAAATTACAAAAGAACGGTTTGAACTCTCAGGCCGATACAGAGTTTTTGCACCATGCATACGTCTCTATCCTGGATAAACTGCAAACCATGTCCATGACTCTTTTGCTCTTTCGCAAGTTCTCAATTTATTTTTTTATAATTTTATGTATTTATTACCGCTGAATTTATATTTTGAATATTTATTATTTCTTATGTGTTGACCTACGTTTTAAATTTATTTGTATCAACGTTTGACTTTAGACATCTCTGACTATATACTTTTTGTATTTATCATCGACCACTGTATATTATTTATTATTTCTTACGTTCTGACCTACACGTTTTTCAATTTATTATTATCAAGTTTGTCATAATACGTTTCTCTGCCTGCATTTACCGAATCAGTCTTGCGTTGTGCGTCGTGTCGACGGGATCTCCTCTTACAGATCTCTTTGCACAGATCATTTTCTTTGCCATATTTTCATATTTCATATTATTTTATTTGACTCTGCGATGTATCTTTTCTCCAGACTACTTGGTGAGTTTTTCTAGAATTTTAATTTAAGACAAGGATTTAACTCCTCAATTACGTTACAGATTTGGACCGTGTAGTCTCACTAAGTTTCTGTCAAATTTGGAAACAGTAAACTCACGATGTTGAAGGAGAATATATTATTGTTGTTAACATTATACCACTGAGGATGGCTCGGATAGGAGCCGAAACGTTTGGATTTTTGTTAATCGATGAATAAATAATATTTAAACGCACCTGGATCCGCGTTGTGACCCTTACAGCCCCTTCTACCTATATTTTTATCTCGAAGGTCTTTATATCACACTTTATATAACAAATATTGTTTTAATAATAATGTTAAATATCGTAGAAAGTAGAGACTGGATAAAAAAATATTTTTAGATCAAAGTTTGTTTTTTTACATAAAATAAGATGCCGTTAAAAAATATAGATTTCTATTAAAAAAAATAAAATTGGTCTTAAAATAACTCTGGAAACGTCCACCAAATCAAAAATAATGCTGTTATGTTTTTTCCCAAAACCAAATAACTTTTGTTTCGAACTTCTTTTTCAAAAATGCTTTGTTTTCGAGATATTTAAGTATGTCAATTTAAAAAATTCACATTGTATATTAGAATTTAAACATATACAGTATAAAAAATGTTAAAACTCCTTAATTTTACGAAAACTACGCATTTAAAAAAAAATATTGCATACAAAAGTTGTAGTTTAAATGGCGCATTACATAGCAATAGGGAAACTGTTCCTAATATCGCACCCCACTTTTAAAAATCAAAATTTTGACTAAAAACTTCTATAAGAATATAACTAAACCACGTTATTTTATTTTAAGATTATCGTAATATGATCTCCATGGCATGAATGTGTTCAAAGTTTATTTTAACTATCTTTTCTGAAGAAAAACAAAAAAGTAGCATTTTTTGACATCGAAAAAAGTGTTTCTAATATTGCAACTTTACATATTTTTGTTAAAAAACAAGACACAATATGTGCTGGAAAAAAACTTAAAATAGGACATATAAGGTTGGTAAAGATATTCTTTTTTAACGATTAAGAAAGCCCACGGAGGTTTCACGGATTATAAGGTGGAGTGATGTGGTCAGCATCTCACCTGACCGATTTTCTCTCGGAAAAAGATCTTGTTACTCATTTTACAGGAGGCTGAGGGACCTTCAGAAGTATTCTAGAGGCAGACCAGTTACGAAAAATGGGCGGTTTAATGAACATTCCTAGAGGTCCGAATTAGGAATATCGCAAGGAAGAAACATAACCGATTAAAGCATCACAATAATGGTTAACAACAAATATCTCTAAGTTAGGAATAAAAATAGACACAATATCACATTTTTTCATGACAGAAATTTGTTCTTAATACATATATTTTTTGCTGTATTAATAACGTAAGACATCTCTTGCCAAACTTCAAAATCTTGTTAAAACTATAAACTGCCACGCTACTTTTTATATCACAGTTCTAATTAAAATAAAATAAAAGATTATCTAAAGCAGCGTTGTTCAACAGCTTCTACTGTTCATTGACAAAATGCAACATGTAACAGCCTGTTTCGAAACGGCAGGGAATGTTGCGGTGAGAAAGTCGAAGGCTCAGCTAAGCATGAATCTTATATATTGTACTGTGAACAAAGCTTTATTGCAATTTCAGGTACATTGTCTTTAGATTTAGTTTATGCCTGTGCACACAAGCACAGGACTTTTCAAAAAATGCTAGAACAAGAGCTTTAACTTTGCTGCTTGTCTAGCGTTAAGAGGTTGGCCAGGGAGGTCTTCGTCGTAAAAAACCTTTTGATTGTTGTTGCAATCGGTCTTTGCCTCCTTTCCCGGAGTTGTAGGGGCCCGATCGAGGGGTAACTCCGGGATCAGTGAGGAGGGCAGGGCCCGCTTGGTCTTCTGGTCCTTGCTCCTCTTCTTCCTCTTCGGCTCGGTTTGAGTGCCGATCGTTTTCCAGGCCCCTGCTGGTAGTGGCCTTATAGCCCAAGGGTCACCCGGAGCTAGGCTCAGCCCTGGTGGACGGGTGAGTCTCCGGTGTGACTCTGGTAGGCTCAGTGGCGTGAGCTGCCACCTTGGCTCAGGTGGAGGCGCCGGTTGCCTTGGCTCAGGTGGAGGCGCCGGTTGCCTTGGCTCTGGTGAAGGCGCCGGTTGCCTGGCGTCTCCAACTTGAGGTCTCCTGGAAGGGGAGGGCCTCCTGGCTCGCCTCCGATGTCGTGGTCGTCGTCTTTCCTCTGAGATGCCTCGTGTGGAGCGGCCTTTTGCCTCGACCACCACGGAGCGAACTCGAGGCGCTCGACGGGTGGGAGAGGCGGACTTCACCGGGTGTATTAGTTGCCGCAAGTCAACCCTCTTTCTTCGCTCCGAGGAGCTCCGGTATGTCGCTCGCTCCAGGATGGAGCAAAATTAACTTTGGTTACTCTCTATCGCCTTTTCCTCACACCCGGCTTGTTTAATGTCCGGAGAGTACTCACTGCGAGAAAGCGAATTCAAATGCTTATGGGCAAGCTTGCCCTTATATTCCCTCGATGTTGATATTTTGAACTCGCGAAAGTCAGCCGCCCCGTGGCGACTGGTATCACTCGCGCTCGCGGTGTCAGGTGGTGAACGCAGAACGGGCTGCCGCGCTTGCAGGCGCGCCGTTCGGGCCACGGATCCGAACACAGTCTCAATATCGTAGGGTGCAAAATTAGGAACAAGGGCGATATTAAGTACAGTTCCTCTATTATTATAACCTTCAAATTTTTAAACGAATACTGTTCCGGAATGAATGTCACGTATTATTTGAGAAGTTAACATGAGAGTATCGAAGAGTCCCCGCGCTTGGCACCATAAACGTCACGAGGATCATGCGAGGATCATGCAGAATCCGCGTCGCTAGCAACAGGATGATTGACGCGAATACGAGAATCCGGTGTTCGATCTCGCGCATATCGACGGTTTAGTTCGCAGTCGGATCGCTTCCTACACACATGTATAGTAAATCGGAGTACGCGTTTAGAAAGTATTCGAAACTTCTTTCAAGAGTATCTAAGTGAGTTCTCGGGAGCGTACTCAAGTCCAATATCCTGTCGTTTATTATTTCGAGCCGAGGATTCTCCATTGTCATACCGCGTTCCGGGATCTGGTCGCTGCACTCTCATTCCGCGTCAATATATCCGTCGATATCAGAGTCCGAGCCGGACTCTTCCCGAAGATTTTCGCGCGCGCCGTGCAGCAGCGAAAGACCGGAATCAAGATCTCCGTACGTTTTTCGTTCCTCTATTTGCGTCCCGTTCTCGACATTGCCTGACTCGATTATATTTAAAATAAAGACTTGCTGTGAAAGTTTTACCGGTCACATCACATTTATTTCTGGCGCCCGGCCTCCTCCATTCTCGGTTTTTTCGATAAGAACGTTATTGTATATTCATGTAGCTCATCTTGAGAGCTTTTCAAAACACTATAATAAAATATTTTTTTATTAAGTACTTTCCAAATTATGGAGCTGGAAAGTTATAGTACTGTCGACATTAGCATTACCTAAGGTGTACCGAATGATGGTTGCACGATTGGGTTTACACCTCTTTGTGTGCGCGTGTGTGCGCGTGTGTGCGCGTGTTTGCGCGTGTGCGCGCGTGTTTGCGCGCGCGCGAGTGTGTGTGTGTGTGTGTGTGTGTGTGTGTGTGTGTGTGTGTGTGTGTGTGTGTGTGTGTGTGTGGTGTGTGTGTGTGTGTGTGTGTGTCAGCATAGATAAGGATTTTACACACATAAACGCACACGCACACAAGGATCATATATGTAAATCCAACCGCAATCATCACTCGGTACACCTTGGGTAATGCTAATGACGGTACCATAATTTTCAAGCTTTATAACGTGAAAAGTACTTAATAAAAAAATATTTTATTATAGTGTTTTAAAAAACTTAAGGTAAGCTACATAAATATGCAATAAAAAATAAAAGTTTTTATTAAAAAATTTCAAGGTAATATTTACATAAGTTTGATAATGCTATTCAAGGTTATACTAATATTGCTATGTAATGCGTTACTCAAAACTCTACAACTTTTGTATAAAATATTTTTTTAATGCGCAGTTTTGTAAAAATTAAAGAGTTTCAACATTTTTTGTACACCTTGTATATTAAAATATTAAATATATCAGAAAATTGTAAAATTTTATTATAATATAAAATGTTGTATGTTAACATACTCGTAACATTATATGTATATTATTTTAAATTTTCCTTTTACAATATGTATATCATTCCATATATATTTAAAGAATAATTAGAAATACAAAATACTACATACATCAGTAAAAGGACCCCGCAAATTCTTATGGAAATTAGATTTGGGTAAAATTAGATAAATCTTTGGAAATAAATAGTTTATATGAAGCTGATCAAAAGTCACAATGGGCAAGATTCACAATAATCGACCGTTTAAGCGCTATTAGCGTTCAAAAGTCAAAATAAGGCTTTGTGTCAGTACTATTGTGGGACAGTAGATTGCAATGGATTATTCTACAGAATCACACAATTAATTCATTTTGTTAATACAAAAATATGTATTAATGTGAAAAATATGTACATGCATGTATATACACACATATATAAAGCCCGGCTAGCGCCAGTTGAGGTATGACAGTGTGCTTAGTTTTGCGGTTATAATTTATATATGTGTACACATATGCATGTACATTTTTTTTACATAAATACATATTTTTGTATTAATAAAAATAATAAATTGTGTGATTCCACAGAATAATACATTGCAATTGACTGTCCCACAATAGTAGGTACTGACATAACGCCTTATTTTGACTTTTGAACCCTGATAGCGCTTAAACGGTCGATTAACGGTTCATTATTGTAAATCTTGCGACTTTTCATCAGCATCACATAAACTACCCGGAAAAAAATATCTCTTACAATGTCTTATATGCTCATACAAAAAGCGATCTTATATGCTATATTGTGATCTGATCATATATAATCTTATATGATTGTATAAATTTATATATGTATATGTATAATTATATTATTTTCAGTTAAAATTACAAGGTATGTTTGCAAAATAATACGAATAATATATTAATTTATAAGAACTATTGTATATATATATATATATATATATATATATATATATATAAAATAGTTTTTTCATGAATTATTTCAGGTAATTTCACTGTTTATAAAAATATTTAATAAAAATTATACAGGGTGTCCCAGGACCTCACCGACAAACTTTGATAAATGATAGGTCACACAGAGGGGATCATTTTTTGTTAAGGAACATATGGTCGCTGACGCGTCCTTAAGGAGCTATGCATCCGAAAAGTCAGATCTCCGGTAAATTGTTTTGAACAAATAAAATTTATTTTTTTTGCATGTTTTGATAATTTACAATAATAGCTGTTCAAATTGCCTGCTCTGTACCTCATTACATTGTTGACACCTTCGCAGCATTGATTGTCCAACTCTGTCGAGTATGGCAGGGTTGTTTCGGATTTGTTGAAACGCAGCATTTATTCGGTTAATGAGGTACAGGGCAGGTAATTTGAACAGCTATTATTGTAAATTGTGAGAACATGCAAGAAAAAATAAATTTTATTCGTTCAAAACATCTTACCAGAGATCTGACTTTTCGGATGTATAGCTCCTTAAGGATGCGTCAGCGACCATATGTTCCTTAACAAAAAATGATACCCTCTGTGTGACCTATCATTCCTCAAAGTTTGTCGGTGAAGTCCTGGGACACCCGTATAATATGTAATTAGAAAAAATTAAGTATTTATGCAAAATTAAAAAAAAAAGAAAACTAAAAATAACATAAGCAATAAAAAATGCCGTTTTTGATCAAAGCGGATCTTGGTGCTTAATAATATTTTACAATATCAATTATAATTATTATTAAATATATTTTTCAGTTTTTTAAACTGCGTGCCAATATATATGGACTTTGTTGGACTTAAAACGCAATTGTGTAAACTAAAACTAGAAATAATATCTTATATTAATTTCATTGTCAATTAAAATAATATACTAGAAAAATATTTATAACAGTTATACAAACTTATGGATAGAGTATATGTTCATATATGATTATCTTTAACCTTGTAAGAAGTTTTATTTTGATTTAATTGGCTATTATATAAAGTTGACACAAACGTTATGACGTTTCGATCCTTATCAAGCAGTCTACAAAACAATTTGGTCTAAGGTCATAATTAAAGTCATATTTTAAAATTAACGGAGCAAAGTTAAAAGCAAGGTAATACCTACTAATAAAAAAGAACCATCACTCTCACATTAAACCCACGAAGATTTTTGCCCAAAAAATCATAAGTGTAAGTGTAGATGTAGATGATGTTGATGGTAGTGACTTGAATTGATGCAGTGTAAATGCAAAAATTAAAACCATTCTGTCGTTGTAAGAAGTGACGCACGTATTGTCGAAGCGAGCATGTTCATGCGACTAACATTGAACATAGACGGACGGGATTTAATAAGTAATTTAATAAGTAAATTGAACAACATTAGAAAGTTGTGAACATAAACCTTGGTCGAACGAGAAAACAAATCAAGCAATCGCGATAACATTGTCATATATGGGATTTAAGTTACCCGTGTCTTTTTGAAGATTGATCGTATTGTTCTGTCTTTTTATGAAAAATGTTTCGGCTATTTCACGTTTTCTGGTGTTCTTCTCTTTATGTAGTATATCAACATTTTTAATCTAACATTAATGTGTTTATTTATGACCTCTGTGGGAAAAGAGTTATTCAAGAGAATTTTCTTAACAATATCAACGTTAGATCTGTAGAAGCGCTTATTTGACAATAAGATTGCACGGTCAAGGAGGCTACTTATTATATTAATTTTATATTAGACATTAGACCGACCACAACTAAACAAGTTTTCCTCGACACGCGTTTCGGCGGTTGCAAAGACATTCGGCATCGGGCCTATCTATCCCTTGATCGCAACGTGTTGGACAAAAGAGACGGATCCTTCCTCGATCGACTTATGGACGCTAAAAATAGTGGACACGATGATCGGTGTTTCCTGCTCCGGCGAGATGGGATTGGGATTGATACGATGATATGTATGCGACTGACAATACACGATAGCATGTAAGGACGCGATTGGCGCTTAATTATGTTAAGATAAGGAGGTATTGTAATGTTTTAACATGAGATTATAAGATAAGGGGGTACTGTAATAATTTAATATTTAACGACTTCAATGTTATTCAACGATGTCATTGTACACTGAAAAAGGCCACAGTTATGGCTGAAATGTATGATTATTTTTATTTTTGTCAGAATATATTATATTAGCACAAAGATCTAGCTAGTTCGCTAGCCCTTGTTTGAATTGTTTATATCGAGCGAACATTATCTATTTATTGTTTAATTTTATAATTGAACGGATGGTTAGAAAAGTAATTAATATAACGACCTGAAAAAGTCGGTTTCTTGTACCAATTAGTAATTAGCCGGTCTCCATCTCTAATAACCGTAGTATCAAAAAACGGGAGCGAGCCATTATTTTCAATTTCGTGCGTGAATTTAAGCCGTGAAGTTATTGAAAACGTCAAGTGTATAATTTAATTGCAATCTAGGTATCTATCGCGAAGATGTCCACATATCTACAAAAAATTGGAATTTTAAAGTCAAGTACATTTAGGCAATATGTTTCCAAATTGTCCATTACAATATCTGCTAAGATGCAGAGAGTGGAGAGCCCATAGGGCTACCGAAAATCTGTTTATAAACCTGGCCATTAAAGCTGAAGCTAGTAGAACTTAAAATTAGATCGATAGCATAGAGAAACTGTGGTAAAGTAAATTCGGTTTTTAAAGAAATACTGTGCCATCTATCCTTAATGCCCTTTAAAACTAGATCTTTCGGAATGTTGGTAAAAAGTATTGTAACATCCAGTGAAACGAGCAATGGTCGGCGTTAATCGATTTATTCTCTATCATTTTTGCGAATGACCAACTATCTTTGATATAGGATTTAGGTCTACGCAAAGAATCATGCAAGATAGCATGTAAAAAGCCTGCTATGTTGTACGTTGGACTACACACTGCAAAAACTACATAATACGTAGGGAAAGCCAGATTTATGAACCTTCGGCAGCCCATAGCATCGTGGAAGGTTGCCGTTTGTACATTTTAACCTGTAATAAGTAAGATCGTCAATAACGCCAATATCGCGCCACTATTTTACGAGTTGATTGAGCTTAACGTCAATTATTTAATCGATAATACCTAGATTGCAACTAAATCATACACTTGACGTTTTCAATAACTACTATTCACGGCTTAAATTCACGCACGAAATTGAAAATAATGGCTCGCTCCCGTTTCTAGATACTACGGTTATTAGAGATGAAGACACCTAATTACTAATTGGTACAGGAAACCGACTTTTTCAGGTCGTTATAAATTACTTTTCCAGCCATCCGTTCAATTATAAAATTAATATAATAAGTAGCCTCCAGTAGGAGTAATATGTGCTACCTGCCCCGGGTGCTCCGAGGGGGGAGCGGGGCGGGAGGGAACGCGAGGGGCGAGGGGGTCCGCGGGGAGGGGGATGGTTGACAAAGGGGGTGCCGCCGAGGGGGAGGGGGAGGGGGATGGTGTCCGCGTTTTAGGGCGAGGGGGTCGGAGGGGGGGGGCGAGCGCGTTGGGACATGTTGTTTATTAAATATTTATAAACATATCGTTGACAAAGGGGGTGCCGCCGAGGGGGAGGGGGAGAGGGATGGTGTCCGCGTTTTAGGGCGAGGGGGTCGGGGGGGGGGGCGGCGAGCGCGTTGTGACATGTTGTTTATTAAATATTTATAAACATATCGTTGACAAAGGGGGTGCCGCCGAGGGGAGGGGGAGGGGAGTGGGATGGTGTCCGCGTTTTAGGGCGAGGGGGAGGGGGAGGGGACGTTCGCGTTTTTCGGCGCGGATACAAAGGCTAACGGGCGCCGTTCGGCTGCTGGAATTTTATCGATGAATATAAACAAAACAACTTGTCTGTGCAATGATCTCACCCCTGTAGAATATGCGAGCCGCCATTCGGTTACGGCGTCTCACACTACAAAAGCGAGCGTCGATGGTTCGACGACGGTTTAAAGATAAAATGGCCGAGGTAAACAATTGATAAAATTTGTCTCCGATGACGATTCAACCGTTGCGGAGTCCTTTGCATGTTTTTTTCTAGGAAGAGCCGCTGCCGATTACGATTTAACCGTCGCGGGCGGTATTCGGTTATGGCGCGGCATATTACAAAAAGCGAGCGCCGATGTCCGGCTGCTGGAATGTATAAACAAAATATGTCCAACGACAATTATACGAAACGCATAGCATCCATTGTCGCCAGGATGATTATTAATCCACATCTTGCGGATCAGTCTTCGGCTAGCTTTCGCAACGCGAACGTTCACATTCGAGGGTGAAGGTTTTTTTGTGTCAAGTGGGCGGTATAAAAAAACATTTTTTGTGTAACAATGAACAAAAAAGATGGACAATAATTTTGATATAAATGCAGATGAAGATCGCGCGGACGACAGTGATTATTTCAGTGATGAAGACAACAATCATAATGAAGTCATCGATAGAATAGTGCTGCGTTGGGAAATCGCTGCGCTAAATTTACGTACAAGACATTGTGTAATATATTTTTATTTTTCCACGGGTGGTGCACTTGCACTATGTTTTTCGTGCATGATTGCTCTATGGGATCTTAGGCAGGGTATGCACGCTCGCCTAAGACACTTCGTTGCGTTACGCGGAACGCTGCATGGCCGGTATTGTTCAAGATGTCATGCTGCATTATATATAATGTTTCCACGTAATATGTGCCCGATTTGCACACGATAAGAAAAGAAAACATTATCGCGGCTCTTAAAAGTTCATATTCGGGGCTGAAGTTTTTTTGTGTCAAGTGGACGTTATAAAAAAACATTATTCAAAAACTGTGAACAAAACTGGAAATGAACATTAATTTCGAGGCAACAATGGATGTGGATTCATCCGAAGAGGATCGTCCGTTGTCACCGGACAGTGATTATAACAGCGATGAAGACGATAACCGGAGAGAAGTTGTGAATAAAATAGTGTCGCGTTCCGAATTTCTTGCGTTAGATGGACGTACGAAGTGTTGCGCAATTTATTTTTATTTTAAATACGGTTCAGATAAACTGTGTTATACGTGCATGCTTGCTTCACCAGACACAGGTGAGCACATAAGTAAACGTCGAAAGCATGTTAGCCAGCCGTACAACGTAATGAGCGGTCTATTATGCACAGATTGTCGTAATACTCTATTGTCTCAAATATATCCATGCGACATGTGCCCGACTTGCACGAAGTAATAAAAAAAACATTATCACATGTGAAACATTAACGTGCGCAACATGGAAGGGCCAAGTGACGAAAATTTAATAAACGATATCGTCGATGGTTTGCGTAAAGAAGATCAAAGAGTGAAATTGACGGATGTGATATCACCGGTGCAGTTTCTTCGCGATCGCGAACTAGGTATACGCGGAACCAGTGAACGCAGCGTTAGACAAAGAGTCGTTATCGACGATATTAAGTATCCTTATGAATGGAATTCTAACGCGAGACGAAAAGTGTATCGACAGATGCGGGACGAGATAAAAGAACGTGCTGCTCGTGAAGCTCGTGATAGTTCTTATATTTATGAGTTTTACTTTAAATCTGACTTTGATTCGGAGTATGAGGAGTATCGCTATTGGGCGGAGGAAGTTCTTAGTTATATGGGCTTGCTCAGTGACAGATTGCTCATTCAAATTCGCACAGACATTGGGAAGTGTGTCGAATTGGCGGTGATAAAAAATATGCACGTACAGAGAATAATTTGTCATATCTTTAATAAGGTAATAGGTCCTAATCATACATCGATTCAAAGAGCTTTTGACCGTGACCGTGATGATATTGATAATTGGCACTCTAATGTTCCCATCTTCAGTTTTTATAATCTTATGCTTCAACATTATTCCGTTCTATATTTTTGTCGATGTTGTCCAGCGTGTAAGCGAGTCACGTGCAAGTGCCCCATCGAAGAATGTGATGTAATTTAAAAAAACATGGAACATCTCGATCAAACGGAACGCGACCTGTTGGAACGATCCAACCAAATCGCTACTTTGGACGAATATTTGGCATGGGCGCAGCGATGCGAGGAGTTTATTGGGCGGCTCGAGGAAGACTGTCGTTCCAAACGTTCGCGGCTCTCAGACGGTTCTCAAACTGTCGGAAACAGACAATCTTTAGTGGCAAGAATCGCGCGACTCGAAGGTGCGAAGACTCTATTACAGAGACGGTTCGTACATATCGGTGGCGAGTACGCGGCGAGCACTAGTAGTGACGATAACGCGAAAAGACTCGTTTGGCGAGAGATCGATACCGCGTTCGAAAACCGCGTATTGACCGGTGCGGTGATAAATACCAATCACATCTAACCGCGACATTTTCTCGAAGATGCTACAGACATCGTGCTCGATCATGTGTGGAACGTCATGCAAAGACACGCAAATGTAAAGATAAACACTGTGTTCAACGGTGAGTTCGTGACGGGTGACAAACGTGCGAACAAAAGTGTCAACACGAGAAACTGCGAACTCTTTCGTTCGTCCGATCGGTCCGATCTGCGCGAGTGGTACGAGCGACACGTTATCGAGCCTACTTTATCGTCCCTCGAAGAGTTTCAGGAACGCGATAGCGGGTGGGCGTTGTCGCGTATACTCAATTTGACTGTGAACGTAAACAAATACAATCCTTTGCACGCGGGATGTTACGTCAATTTACCGCAAAAAATTAAATCGAAAAAAGCGGTGATCAACGTGCAATCGATGGACAATGCGTGCTTCGCGTGGTCGGTGGTGGCTGCTCTACATCCAGCTGAAAGACATTCAGAACGGGAATCCTCGTACCCTCATTACGCCACGGTATTAAAATTACAAGGCGTTGAGTTTCCAATGACTTTGAAACAAATTAAACGGTTCGAACGACTCAACGACATCTCCATCAATGTGTACGCCATCGAGGGAGAGGAGACGCCGATCGTTCTCCCGATACGACTCACCGACCTGAAGATGGACAAACACGTAAATCTGTTGTACGTGCAAGACCCGCGAGACGACAACGTGGGACATTTCGCGTGGATAAAAAATCTATCGCGTCTCGTGAGCTTGCAATTGAGCATCCACCGTAGTCGGAAATACTTTTGCGATCGGTGAGTACCTATACTCCTTTTAATAAAAAAATATTTTATTTTTAATATAAAAAAGTTTACAAAAAAATGTGTTTTTCTATTTGCAGATATTTGCACTATTTCTACACGAGCGAGAAATTGGAAGCCCACGGAGTAGACTGCCGAGAGATAAACAACTGCGCAATCCGACTACCGAGCGAGGATGGCAAGTGGCTGAGTTTTAAAAATCACAGCAGGAAGGAACGACTTCCATATGTCGTGTACGCCGACCTGGAATGTACCCTCGAGAAGACGGATGCGGATCCGACAACGCCCACGTTCAGGTTTCAACATCATCAGGTATTTAGCATAGGATACTACGTGCGATGCTCGTACGACGACTCGTTATCAATGTATCGGTTTCGTCGCGATAAGGATTGCGTCGCGTGGTTCGCCGAGGAACTAAGACGTTTAGCACACGACGTAAAGGCTATCTTGTCCGAGAATGTACCCATGGCGGATTTTACGCGAGACGAGTGGGAAAAGTTTAACAGCGCAACGCACTGTCACGTGTGCGAAAAACCGTTCAAGCCAGACGAAAAGCGAGTACGCGATCATTGTCACTTGACCGGTCGATACAGAGGTCCCGCGCATGTCAACTGTAATCTAAATTATAAAGATTCACATTGCATTCCGATAATTTTTCACAATCTATCGGGCTATGACGCACATTTTATTATCACGGAGATAGCTACAGCGTACGAAGGACATGTAGAATTACTTCCAATCACGAAAGAAAAATACATATCGTTCACGAAACACGTTAAAGATACCGCCGACAGATCAGATTCGCGAAGCGACATAAAATTACGGTTTATCGATTCGTATAAATTTTTGAGTAGCAGCCTCGATAAATTAGCATCTTTTCTACGCAGAGATAAGTTAAAAATTGTACGTTCTCAATTTTCACAATTATCGACCGAGGATTTTGATCTTTTAACCCGAAAGGGTGTCTTTCCGTACGAATACGTGGATTGTGTAAACAAGCTGGAGGACACGTGTTTACCACCGCGCCACTCATTTTACAGTTCCTTGACCGGTGACACCGTATCCAAAAGCGATTACGAGCACGCCGCGAACGTCTGGCGACGGTTCTCCGTTCGAACCTTGGGCGAATACAGCGATCTATACCTCAAAACCGATGTCTTGTTATTGGCCGACGTTTTTGAAAATTTCCGCGACAGTTGTATCGCGAGTTACGGACTCGATCCCGCGTACTACTACACTTTGCCAGGTTTCACATGGGACGCTATGTTGAAGTATACGTGTATCAATTTCGAACTGCTCACCGACATTGACATGATTATGTTCATCGAACGCGGTATACGCGGTGGTCTGAGTCAATGTTCCGGCAGATACGCGCAGGCCAACAACAAGTATATGCAGTCGTACGATTCGTCGAAACCGTCTTCGTATTTAATGTACTTCGATGTAAATAACTTGTACGGCTGGGCGATGTGTCAGCCACTGCCCTACGCGGAGTTTCGATGGGTCGAAGACGTTTCGAATTTCGAGTTTAGCGCAATCGCTTTGGATTCGCCCACGGGTTACATTCTCGAAGTCGATCTAGAGTATCCGCAGGATAAACACGACGCGCACGCTGACCTACCGTTCTGTCCAACACGTGATAAACCACCAGGCAAAAACCAATCCAAACTTCTCGCGACGCTCTACGATAAGAAACGTTACGTCATTCACTACCGCAACCTACAGCAGTGCACGCGCCACAGTCTTCGCGTCACAAAGATACATCGCGTATTGCAATTCGCTCAATCTACGTGGCTCCGCACTTACATCGAGCTCAATACGAAATTTAGAACACAGGCCAAAAACGATTTCGAGAAAAATTTATATAAATTGATGAACAACGCAGTTTTCGGGAAAACCATGGAGAATGTACGCAATCACGTTGACGTAAAATTATTAACAAAGTGGGACGGACGATACGGTGCGGAGGCAATGATCGCGCGACCAAATTTTCACAGCCGGAGCGTGATTTCGGAAAATCTGATAGCCGTCGAACTGCGAAAACTCGAAGTTAAATTTGACAAACCTATTTACGTCGGCATGTGCATTCTCGACGTATCGAAAGTCTGTTTGTATGAATTTCATCACGAATACATGTCTCCCCTGTACGGCGATATGTGTAGAATTATGTACACCGATACGGACAGCCTTATATATCACATCGAGTGCGAGGATGTGTATGAGAACGTGAAACGCGATATCGCTAGATTTGACACGAGCGATTACGCGGTAGATAACGCGTACGGTATACCGCTCGCGAACAAGAAGGTGCCGGGCTTGATGAAGGACGAGAATAACGGCACGATCATGACCGAATTCGTCGGACTCAGGGCGAAGATGTACGCGTTGAGGGTGGATGGTAAAAAAGATTGTAAAAAAGCGAAAGGTGTGAAGAGCAACGTCGTAGCGCGTACTATAACGTTCGACGATTACACGAGGTGTTTGAACGATGAGATCGAAATGACGCGACAACAGGCTTGCATAAGGTTCAAAAACTACACGAGGTGTACACCGTATCCGAAACAAAAATCGCTCTGAGTCCGTACGACGATAAGAGATACATTATTCCCGATTCGACTGATACGTTGCCTTGGGGGCATTTTAAAATACCTTTGTAACGTATGTATGTATGATGTACGTATGATGTATGTATGTACGTATGATGTACGTATGATGTATGTATATATGATGTATGTATGCATGTATGTAATAGTATAACGTATGCTGTAGTATATGTATGTATGTAATAATATAACGTATGCAGTAGTATATGTATGTAACGTAATATAGTAGTAGTGTAACGTATGTCTGTCGTATAACGCATGAATGTATTGTGCGTATATTATATTACAGTATTGGAAAGAATATTAATAAAGATATTACACATGTGTATTTCATATTTTTACGTACTTTATATGTATTTCATATTTCAAACATTTTACATGTATTATTTTTATATTAAGAATAAAAATACAGTTTGCACGAATTTAAATAACATTGTCTTTGTGTATCCATGAATTGTGCGATCCATCGAATCCCAACCATTTAACGTAAACCTCATCACCTCTCTTGCGCAGTACTTTCTCCACGAGATACACGTCCGGATAAGTCGCGCGATGCAACTCGTGCTCGTAGAACGCCCCAGCGACGGATTTTCCGCGATAGTCCTCAAGTAGATAGGTTACGGGATTGGTACGCTGCACTTTAACGATCTTAAACACCTCGGTGGTCCAATTCGGCGTGTAACCCTTTTCAAAAATTGTTTTGTATTTGCTAACGCGCACCGAGTCACCCGCTTTGAATTTTGCCGGACCAGCGATCTTTATCGCGCTGTATACGGTAGCCAAGAGTCTTTCGGCTTTCGCGGGGGTAACGTCGACGGGCCGCATGCCGATGGTTCGATGCTTTCGCGCGTTGTAATCCGACACGAGTCGCGGCAAGGCGTCGACCCACTTGTAGTTTCCATTGAGCGTAAACATCTTCCACATGTCGTTCTTTAACGTACGATTGAATCGCTCGACGACCGACGCCTTCAACACCGAATACGTGGAATAATGATTGATGCCGTGTTTTTTCACGAGACGTTGCACGTCGGTGTTGTAAAATTCCTTCCCCATGTCGGTTTGTAGATTACTAGGGCACCTTCCGCTGCGTCGAATGATCTCAGCGATAGCGTCAGCTGTCTCGCTGCCGCCTTTACCCTTGAGCGGCACGGCCCACGCGTACTTGCTCAACACATCGATGACTGTAAGTATGTAGTGATAGCCTCCGTTGAAACGTGAGTACGGACGCATCTCGACGATATCAGCCTGCCACAGGTCATCGTACCCTCGCACTATGACGTGTCTGCGAGGAAAATTTCTTCTCGCCGGTGCGTGCAGTTCGTCCACCAACCGCCGCTTTTCGATATTTTTTTTACGTACATCGGATTTTAGCAATGTCATGTTTCGTTGTCGTCGTTTCTGCATCGTTCGTAGCAGTTTATGAACAGTTTATAACCGCTTCTAAACAGTTCGTAACTGTTTCTGAGCCATTCGTGAACCGTTTGACAGCCGTTCGACAGCCGTTCATGAATCGTTGGTTGCTGTTCGTCGTCGTCGTCAGTTAACTGCTTCTTACCACTCATCGTCGTCGTCGACGTTCTTCAGCCGTTTGTAGCCTTTCCTGTCACGTAGTTCGCAACTGTTTTAAACCGCTCGTAATCGTTACTGAGCTGTTTTTGAACCGTTCGACAACCGTCCGACAACCGTTCTCGAACCGTAAGACAGCCGTCCGACAATCGTTCTCGAATCGTTCGTTGCTGCTCGTCGCCGTCGTCAATTAATCGTTGTTTCTCTTCACTCGTCGCCTTTCGATAGTCGTTTCTGCTGAACCGTTTCTTCATCGTTCATTAGCCGTTTCCAATCTAACGATGTTCGTACGCCGAAGCGCGTTTACCGCAGTCTGTAACGCTCGCACGTCCTTCTCGAACGAGGTAAGTTTCTCGTCTGACTCTTTTCGTTGATCTGTCAAACTTTTAACGCACTGATCCACGTATAGTTTGTTAACCGCGTCACCGTCAGTCTCAGGTTGCGCTACGCGACGAATCTTGCGCGACCTTGCGTCAAAGTCCGTGGCGGTGCGACACAGAGCGTTATTGCGCACGAAATTTCTCATTAATCCGCTCCACCGATGGTGCGAAATGGAGTTTGTCGCGTCTCCGCTGTGCTCGAACAATCCAAATTTGTTGATCGGCATTTCGACGCTGATTGAACGGATCGCTGTTGCACCGTTTAATTTATAATAAGCCCGGCTTCGCGAAGTTCCTCGATAATCGACATGATCTCGTTGTCGTGAGCATTGTTGCCAGCTTGACGCGAAGCGTCGAGCAATCGCAGACGATCCACCAGCTCGTTGGGGTCGTCCCAGTGCACGTAGTCGATCTTATGG